>PVJX010032276.1:0-18330 GCA_004027295.1 Dolichotis patagonum | reverse complement strand
TAATTTTACCCTTTTGATATAATTGCATGTATATTTGAGTGGGTAAGATGGATGACCATATTGTTGTTTTTGTCAGATCGTGGAGCAGAACTGTTAACAGTCTCACTGTTTGAATGTCTACTTTACATGTTTTAACTTTGTAATTTGAACAACTATTTCCAAGAAGTCAGTATGTAATTAGTCAAGTAATAATTTCTTAAGTTTTATTGTTGTTGTACTTTCCCTTTTTTCCTTGGAATACTGTCTTGTTGCTACCCTTTGTTCTGTTTTATTTTGTTTTTTTCTCTTTAAATGAAATTACAAAAAAAAAAACTGGATGGGAATTTGGGAGGTGCAATCTTTTTATAGATTTACCAAGTCTTAGCTCTGGAGAAAGATTTAGCTTAAAACTAAATTTTAATAGTAACTTGCTTAGGTGAACTTTATAGGATGGAGGTAAATACCTTAGAGTTCCCATCAAATTCAGAACACTAAAATCTTGAGTAGGCAATTTAACTAGTGGACATCACATTAGGAACTTAATATTTGTAGAGTACTCAATCCTTCCTTCTCTCCCTCCTTTCTTCTCTCACATAAATAGTTTTAAAGTACTGTCAGTCAATGCTCTTCCACAAAGAGCACTAGGAATACACCTATTGTTGAAAACAAGGGCTTCATTACTTAATGCTGTTTGGAAGAACACATGCCCTGGGGTATCTCAGGGAGAGGGCATTAGAAACTATAACAGATTTCAGAATTTGGTTGGGTGATTCGTGGAGGGTCTAAGGAGGATAAGTTTGCCCTAGGTTGGATGCTATTAGAAGTGCTGCTATTGTCTATTATTCAGTAGAAACAAATCAGTAAGTCTTAAGGGAGGAAAATTAGAATGGGGATAAAGTTATAATTGACAGAGAAGCAGTAGCCATTCATTCTGATCTGTGAGGTGTTTGGTATTTTCTGGTGGCACAGGGACCTTGTTTTTGTCTGTGCTTAGAAAAATTTATAAAATGGCCCTGCTGTATCTCATCACATTCTCATGTCAGAGTAACCTGTCTCTGCTTGGTGTCCTGTTAGCTTTCTTAAGTTTTATGTGAAAATAAGGTAGTCTGCTCATGACTAAGACCCTCTTCTGAATGTCAGAGATTGCTGTTTTTTTTCCTTAGCATCTACTGTGTCATACACTTAGATCTTGATCCTGGGGAGCCAGCAGTAAATAAACTAGACAAAACTGTGGTGCTTACATGTTAAACAGGAAAGAGCAAGAACACAGCGAACAGTGTTTCTAATATATTAGAAGGTGAGAAGTGCTATGGAGAAAGAGAAATAAGGGAGAGAAAGGGAAAAAGAGTATTGGAGGAAGTTACTTAAAATTTAAAATAAGGAGGCCAATTAGTCATCCCTGGAAAGCTTGGATTTATGCAAAGGTAACCAAAGAATGAGACATGATGATATAAGGTTGTCTAACTTTTCTCTCATTGCTGAGACAAAATACCCAACACCCAAAGTTAACGGAGGAAAGGTTTGTTTAGCTCACAGTTTATAGAGGTTTGAGTCCATAGCTGGCTCCGGGCCCACCCCCGTGACTGCATGTTATGGATTAAAAACTGGTGGTCAACTTAATGCCAGCTGGATTACATCCCATGCTGCTGAGCATAGATGTTTCACCTGAGGAAAATTGTCAGCATAAATGGGAGATGTGGAGAAGGAGAAAGAAGGGCATTGAGGCATTAGTGCACTGAGGCATTGTGAGGTCTCCTACAAGTTGCTGTTGGAGCCGTTAGGTTCTCCTCAAGAAGCTCCAGTCCTCACATCAAGCATTGCTTCCTGGCTCTGGAGAGGAAGATGTGTGCAGCTTGGTCTCCAGGATGAACTCACCACACTGGCTTCTTGGCATGTGCTCAACTGTGCTTGTGGTTGGAGGAGCTCGGGGCCTCCGTGTCACTGAGGATGGCTGTGGTGCTTTCAGAACAGCCCTGGTCTTTGTTGTGAGTGTGACTTCTCGGCTCCAGCATAGAACCCTCAACCTATCAGCACAGTTCCTTCACCCTGCTGGCATAGACTTCCTAGTTTCCACCGCTGACCTTTGGGCCTTCCCAGCACGGATCTGTAAAAGAGACTGGCGTGAGTCCTTCTTGTGGGCTCTAGGCCACCAGTTGGACTCCTGGGAGGCATTGTCATGAGCTCCGGGTCTTCATCTGGACTCATGTGGGACACTGCTGTGGGATTCAGGCCCTTGACTAAATATTCTTTGTCTTTGGTGTTGTGAATAGATTTCCTGCATTTTCTTGTGTTAACTCTGGGTGACCATCACAAAAATAATATTATAAACTTCATGTTTATAATATTCTAATTAGAATTCTGATTCTAATTGTTCTCTGCACAACCCCTGACTACAACAGAAACTGGTACCAGGAGAGTGGGGTCATTACTGTTACGTTGCCTAGCCATGTGACTTAGGACTTGGCAATTAATTTGGTAAGTTTTTGAGACTGGCCAAAATGACAGCCCTTGTATGCTATAAGTTATATTGGAGACTCTAGTTGGAACCTGGAAAATCAGTGTACTGATGGAAATGCTGCCAATTAAGATGAAGCTTGGAAGGCATCTGTTGGGAAAGACTGCAATGGCTGCTGGAGTCCAGGTAGTATATTGTGCTTTAGTTGAAAGTTGGTCTTCATTTTGCTTGTATTTAGAGATATTACCTGGTGGCAGAAAAATTTCATTGCAGTCTACTGTTGGGATGGTAGCATGGTTACGTTAGAGAACTTTTGACCAGATTTATGTTGGAAATTTAGAGTAAAGAACCTGTAGAGTAATTTAAAACACTTGGCCAAGAATAAGGCTCCATTGGAACTGTGGGTTGCAAAGGTGAAACCCTTTGCAGAGAACATGGTTGTTTAGAAGAATAGGACAATGGAAAAATCAAGAGTATGAATGAATTGCAGGAGATCCTTATATTTTAGTCTTGCCATGCCACATTAGAAGTTAATGGGAAACAAGGACTGTGATTGTAATTGTTCTTTTAGTGTGATTTTAATGTTTCTATATGTTTGTAACCAGGTTAACTTATCAAAGTACTGTGTTTTAATGTTGAATGTTAATTACCCTTTAAATCTTTTGCTTTTGGTGCAGGAATTAAGTGTAAAAAAGAACTGTATATATATGTAATTGTTGTATTAATGTAAATCTGAATAGATCAAGATACGTTAACTTTCACAAATCTGTCACTAAGGACTATAGTTTAAGGAAACTATAGATTTTAAGCAAGTAGAGCTTGCATGTACAACTGATAAGGCTGTAAAAAGTTAGACCTATGGTGTAAAATTGTTTGGCAGTATTTCTTGTAAACTTATTTGTGTTCTTACCCTATATACCACAATTTTCATTCTTAAATATTTGTTTAAGAGAGATGAAATGATATAAATGTCTCATATAAAATATGTTCATAGAAGGTATGGCATATTCACAATAGTGAAGCTCATGAATAACTCAAATGTCCACATTCTGGTGGATGGATTAACAAACTGTAGGATATTCATGGAATAGAGTACTACTCAATAAGGAAAAGGAAAGAGATAATGACATGTGCAACATCATGGGTAAATCTTACATTGCATGCATTTGGCTGAGCAAAAAAAAAAAAACACTAGGGACCAAAGAACACATACATTATAATTCTGTTCATATGGAGCTTAAGAAGAGGGAAAACTAATCTACAGCAATAGGTTTCAGAATAGTTGTTGCTTGTGGTAAAAGCAGACAGTGAAAATATTTACCAGAAAGGGGCAGGGAGGAATTTTTAGGTGATGAGTCTTCTATGATCTGATTTAGATGCAGGTAACATGAGTCTACATATTTGTCAAACTCATAGAACCATGTCTTTAAGATATATGCATTTTACTCCTTGTAAATTATATCTCACATAATATCTTGTAATATGCAGAATGACTCCACTTCAAAAATATTCATGTATGAATCTCAAACCAGTATCAGGTCCTGACCTAGATCCTCGATCTCCCAAATGAGTGTATGGTGGAGTTTTAAATAAAATGCGACAAGTTACATGATTTTAGGGCTCCAGGAGGGTCACAACTCTTTAGTTGAGCTCGAGACTCTGAGGGCTAACACAAAGACTTCTCTGGATCAGCCCACTTTTATTAGGACCAAGGACAAAAGGCAGGGAAACTGAGGAAAGTGCAGGCAATGAGCAGGACCTTGGAAGTCACTTCAAGGACTTCTCCAAGTAATGAATCAAGTCAATTCAGTAGAACTGTCTTATCATGAAGACATGGTAGGAGTTAGACTGTAGGAATAATTCCTGCAGCTGCAGTCTCTGGCTACTTAACTGATGTTTGAGCCAAGTGTCCACAGCCATGGCCTTATCTTGCCCCTTGAGGTATCTCTGGCCTCACAGGCCACTACAGGCCTCATCCAGGACCAGTGATTCATAGAGGTTCGCTTACTGTGAATCAGCTCCTGTTGCCAGGCAAGGGGCCAAGGCCTAGGACAGACTCACAGATAAACATAGAAAGCCAATTAGTTAAATTTAAATCCTGCTCAGAGCTGCTGGGTAGTGGGCTCCAACAAACCAGTGCATATGTATTCTGCCAGCCAGAGGGACTTTGTTGATGTGATTAATTTAAGGCTTTTGAGATGAAGAGACTTCCTGGATTCTTTGCACAATTGCTAAGTGCAGTCAAGATGTTCTTACAAGAGAGGCAGGAGCGTCAAAGTCAGAAAGAGAAGATGTAATGGAAGCTGAGGTTGGGGCAATGCCATTGTTGGAAAGGAACAAAGTCAAAGAGTGAAAACAGTTTCCAGAATCTGGGAAAGGAACAAAATGGATTATTCCTGAGATGCTTTAGAAAGAACACAGCCTGATCCTCAATATCTTACCCTCAAATCAGGACCATTGTTCTTGGCTCACCTCTCAGATCTGTTGAGAAAACTAAAGGCAATAGGATTAGAAAATGATGACAACAAAACCCAATCATTATAAGGTCTTATTTTTATGCCAGACTTTTGTCTAGCATCCATACAGAAATGATCAAGTATGACCAGGCAATTTAAATTCTACTTCCTGTATGGCTGGTAACTAAAGTCAGAGAGTACTGTATATAGGGAATTTTTAAAAATGTATATGTATATGGGGGATTTCTGATCCATAGTCAGACGCGTTATCCATTGCGCCACTGGCCCACGCCATATGGGGGATTTCTTACCAGGCTGTTTCTGTTAATTTTTAAAATGCATTTTTATTTTGAAATAACTTAAGACACACAGAAGTTGTAAAAGTATGTTCCCGTTCAGTTTGCAAGGGTGGCTGCCCATTTCTGCTTGTTCTGTTCCTGCTGGCACTCTGGAAGATGCACTGAAGTTTCTAATCACAATAACTAAGGTTTATACATCGTACTCAGCACTGTGGAAGGCACTTTGGAAACAGTATGTCATTTAAGCCTCCTATTAATAACATGAAAGAAGTTATTTCTATTTTGTAGTTAAGAGAAGGTAAGGCATGGTCAACTGTGATGCAATTGCCCCAATTTATACAGCTCAAGTTGTAGGGGCCAGAATTGCAACCCAGGAGCTTGATTTCAAAGACTAAGCACAAAGATGGGAGAGGGACTCACCCGGTATGACAGAATAATTTGGATACAGTTACACATTTTGCACAAAATATAAGTACGACTGTTTATATGAGGGATACAAACTGCATGTACATATATATTCTCCAAAGGCAAAACAGTTCCTCGTGAGAAAGGCAATAGTGAGTGGGAGAAAGAAATCTAGAGACCATTCTGAGACAGTGAACATTTTTAGCCCTTCTTAAAAAGTAAAGTGATTAGTTGGCAATTTTGGAGAAAAGTTAATCTGGGTATTATGTCTTTGAGTAGCCCAAACCAAATCCAATTACTTATAGATTCTCTGGAAAATGCGGACATTTAGTCTTGAAGCAGAGGCTCCCAGTGATCTGTTCAGCTTCCTTCATCCACTCCTGCATGTGAATGGACCAGGTCTGCTCCGTTTTCCTCATCAGCTTGGTCTGATTTTACTATTTAGTAACAAGTACTATTTTACTATTTAGTAACAAGTACTATTTAGTAACAAGTACTATTTACTAAATAGTAACAACTAAGTAATAGTAATAGTAATAGTAATAGTAATAGTAAACAGTAACAACTAAGTTACTATTTAGTAACAATTACGTCCCTTCCTAATTTGGGCAAGTCATACTCCTACTCTTTCTTAATAATTTTTGTCTTCTATTTTCATGCTCACGACCCTAGCCAGAGTCCTTCTTAATTCGTGTTACATCAACTTGCAGATAGAATCATCATATTCATTTCCTCAAACTGTCTTGTCAGGAAGCTGTAAGGGTTACAATATGCAATATATTAACTAGTGTTAATTTCCTACTACTTTTTGAAATTATTTTTGTTCTTTTTTGTTTTGTTTTTAAAATAAAAAAGATAAAAAATTAAAAAAAAAAGAAGTATAAGGGTTTCCTATACTTTTGTGCAGTGAGTTCAAATTCTCCTGCTTGACTGCCAAGAATCTTTCCTTTTTCCTCTCCCTTACATCTCCAATCATATTTCCCTTTTCCCACTTTGTTAAGTCTTGTATTCAGATGTCCCCCTCAAAGCCTCATTTATAGCAGGTCAGGCTAGGGCAGGAAAATATAAGGTATGATGAAAAAAAAATACAGTGAAGTCTTAAATTAAAAAAAAAAACCTTTACAGTGAAAGACACATTTTCATTAATGTGCCTCAGAATATTCCCCTCACGTGCAACACACTTATCCCATCTTCCTTGCCATTTTCTGAAGTAGTTTTAGGAGTCTTCTTTTGCTTCTTTAGCTGAGCTGTCATGACTGCCTCAATGTCTTGAATCAACTCAAAATATGCACTTTTCACGGCCATTTTGACTTTGGGGAAGAACCAAAAACTGCACGGTGCCGGATCCAGTGAATAAGGTGGAATATTTTTACAAGCCTGCCCTTCCATCACATGGCACTAGGTAGCAGCATTCATCTAATTTTTGATCACATCTTGTAAAGACGTGAAAGAAGACTTCCATAACTGCTTCAGAATGCGGCAAGAACAATGGGATAAGTGTGTCCGAAGTGAGGAGGATTAATGACCGTATGTCTTTTACTGTAATAATTTTTTTAAAAAATGTAAACATTCACTGTGCATGTTGCCTACGTGGACATGTCATAGACAAAAGGGCCCCAGATTGCGTCGATGGACCTGATGAATTGCAATGAAGAGAAGAGGAAGAGTGTTGTTCATGACCTGTTCTCTCTTCTTGCAGACACCTGTTGTGTGCTTCTCTGTGGACCTCTGTGTGCAGGCAGCCACCATGAATTCCCATTTAAGACAGGAGAAACATTCATTGTGTGTGTGAAGGGCGTGAGAGTCAAGAAACGCCACCATGTCTTGCTTTCTGCCTAGACCTGTTGAGACCTTAAAGTCCACAGTCTCCTCAAACCTCGAAAGCTGTAGAGATGGGGACAACTGGATATCTGGGCAGAGGGGCTCCAGAGCGTGCCTTGGGCTGTGGAGAGGACCTGAATGTTCTTATGCACCTGGGGAAAGAAGCGGGAAAGTGAGAATCAGACTGGTTGCTTGGAACTGGGAGGGTGAGCAGCCTAAGCCATCTATGACAAAGCCATATGGCAGATGTCTTTCAGTATCTTTGGGGTCACAGGGCCAGTTGAGAGCCAGTTCAGCTGGGCAAGGTCTCCAGTATCACCAGTGCCCAGAACAGACAATACATGACTCACGCACTCTCCAGTGGACCCAGCGTGCACCCCTCCCACACACTGGGTGCTGCTATGTGACTGAAACTTGATCTGAACACCAGATGCATGCCTGGTGTATAGGTGAGTGTATAGATAGATCTTGGACTGACTCAGTTTTAAAGTGGAGGTGACAAAAGCAAAGCAACAAAAAATGTGGTTCATTAGCCCAAGGAAAACATAACCTCTAAACGACTAGATTGTGTTGGGGCCACGCTGAGAAATGAAACGAATTGTAAAGCAACTGTGACACCTGGTACCTCTTCAGTCACCTCGTAGTCAGCTGACAATGACTGAAAGCCAAACGCGTGGTCACCCTGTTTCCTGCTAGGGTACCTGCTTGGGGGTCGGGTGTCGAGGGTGGGGCGTTGGGGAGAAGGAACTCACTCTTAACCAGCTGCGGGACTCAGCCCAGCTCGGCCCCCAGCTCTTGATGGCTGCGTGTGCCCTCTTGTGGCCATCTCCTGACATGGCACCCCTGCTCCGGGGTTGGGTGAGAAAGCGTTCTCCTGGCAGGTCTGATTCAAGCAGAGGTGTTTTATGGGGAAAGAGAATTGAAGCATCACAGCTCCAAGGGTTACAGCTTGTTATGGTGAATGCATGGTGTTATCAAGATGGCTGAGGCAGGAAGATTTCAGAACACACAATTTCCTGTTGTGCCAAGTCCAGGCTTCCACTAGGATGGTCTGTGTCTCCAGAAGATTCTTTAACAGCTGTTCAGCCTCTGCCCTCCTGGGTGTGAATTGTTTTGGGAGATGTTTTTGTGCTGTGCGGCTGGGAGGCCACATTTGAGGCCATTCTGTCCTTCCTACATACCATGATTTTTTTTCTCCTTCCTCTTAAAATAGTTTGAGATTTACAGAAAATTTGCTAAATGCTGAATTCCTACTATGATAGACAGCTAAGTTAGGTAGGAATTATAGGCCATCAGAGAGGGCTGGGCCCTTCTGAGAGAGGGAGTCAAGACAAAAGGTAAAAACACACTACAGCTGTTGCCAGAGACACACCAGTTGGAGGCCAGGTCTCAAGATAATGACAAAAGGACCAGGCCTACATACATCCCCAAGGGATGAAATAAGTGATAACACTGGTCTACTAAAGTCTAGGTAGGTATCAGTCACCTCAGTGGGAAACCAAGAGTCCTGGATCCATCACCTACCTGAGAAGTTCTTTCTTTCTATGCACACTTGCCATGTGACCTGCTTCCCTACTGGATCAATATTACCTAAGCGGATATACTTACAATCTTATGGGTTGACCATAGCTGTAACCCATGTGGTTGTGCTCTATAAAACTTCCCCCGAGAAGTGGGGTCCTCGGGTAACCCACTTTCCGGGTGTCCCTTCTTGTCCCTCTCAAGTGGGAGCTCTGTCTCTCAATAAATATTTTCTACTCTTAACCTTCATTGTTCCTAGAATTCATTCTTCGAGTTTAGAGACCACAAATTCAGTGTACCAGACATCTAACTGGTTGAGAGTTATAATACTTCCCTTACATCATATTTGGAGGTTTTGATATCATCCCTGTATCATTACCATACTCCAAACCATTTTCCCTATTGCTAAAATCTCAGGCTAGCATAGCGTATTTGTCACAATGAGTCCTGATAAGCTATGAGTAACCGAAGCCTTTATTCTGTTAAAGTTTTCCCAGTTTTAACCTGACATTCTTTTTCTGTTCCAGGATTCCAGCCAGGGTGCCACATTACCTTTAATTAGGTCTCCTTAGTATCCTCTTGGCTAGAAAGCTTCTCAGATGTCCTTGTTTGGGATGACATTGGCAGTTTTGAAGGGTACAGGGAGGGTGTTTTGTGGATTGTCTCTCAATTCAGATTTGTCTGGTTTTTGGGTTATGGGTTTTTTTTTTTTTGGAAGATCACAGAGATGAGCTGTCATTTGCATTCCATCGTATCGCTGTCAACGTGATTTGTCACTGTTGAAGTTGACCTTGATTATCTGCCCGATGGGTCTGTCAGGTTTCACAGTGATCAAGTTTCTCTTTTTCCTTTTTTCTGTACTGTACTTTTTGGAAGTCTATATACACAGCCTTGTCCATCACTTTCAAATCTATGTGAAGAGTCTGTGACTCTAACTATCATTTTTGTCAAAGTCATTCCATAATCAACTTATTAGTGATTGTGGAAATCACATTAGACAGTACAGTAATGTGTATATTTATTCTCATGAGTAAATATTCTCTGAAAGATACTGCTTCACAAAGAGAAGACCACACACTTGCCTCTTAGATGTTAAATACCAACTACATAATAAGAAAGCTTTCACTGGTGATGCTGGCTACTGGTGCTGCCTCACCGGGAACACACCTGGCACACACATCTGGTGGGGTGTAGGGCATGGGCACAAATGGAGACTGATACACCCCCTTCCTCCCTTCTTTCCTTCCTTCCTTCCTTCCTTCCTTCCTTCCTTCCTTCCTTCCTTCCTTCTCCTCCTCCTCCTTTTCTTTCTTTCTTTCTTTCTTTCTTTCTTTCTTTCTTTCTTTCTTTCTTTCTTTCTTTCTTTCTTTCGGTACAGGGGTGTGAACCCAGGGCCTTGTACATGCAAGGCAAGAGCTCTACAATGGAGTCACATCTCTAGCCAACATATCCTACTTCTGACAGATTAACAGTTACAAATTAAGTGAACACATATTAAATTATGTTCTGATTGCCAAAACAAATATTCCTTTACCAAAAAAACAGCTCAAAGGTATGGTTTTATGTAATTGAAAATCAGCAAATATCAAGACAACTGAATGTAATCATTATTGCACATACCTGGGTAAGTGTTCCATTGATGGGTTATCTATATTTGTGTTATACATTAAAGATGTGCGTAATTTACAAATTATATGTTTATTTTAAATTTTTATTTTCTTTGTCAGTAATATCCCCCAATTATGCTGTTTAAATTTTTGTCCTACTGAGAGTAATGTCAAATGGCATAATATTTTTGTAGTTCTCAATTTACTACTAGTGCTTATTAATTTTACAAACTACTGGGTTTCAATGCATATATTTTGATAACATTCATCTCCCATTACTCTTCTTTACTCCAGCCTCACATATTCTTTCTTGAGTCACTGCAATTCCCAAATAGTTTTAAAATTTCAGTTTAGGGAAATCACTATGCAAAGGCATTAGTAGTAATTAGCATTTCTAATGTAGTCTTTAAGCACTATTAAATTTAAAAATGAGCCACAAATATTAATAGTTTCACACACAGTTATGAGTTTGCATGTGATAAATTACTTTCATTAATGAAAATATTACTATGCATTTATCCATCATCAAAATTTCTACTTTTCTATCATGATTATAACTATCTGTTAAAGCAGTATTGAAGTTCAATCAGTCTGAAGTTGTTTTTTCAGATTTTTCAGTACTGAGCTTTACAACAGGAGTTTGGTACTCAGTTTGTTAAAAAAAAATCTCTTTTCAATTAACTTCAGTTAAGAATATACCTCCCCAGGGATACAGCTCAGTAGTACAGTGCCTGCCTGGGAAGTGGGAGTTCGTGAATTCGATCCTTGGTACAAAAAGAAAAAAAAAATCTTGATCTGGGATTTATTGGAGTCTGGCCTTTGTAAAATTTGTTTTAGAATTATTGATACATAAATCTTCTTTCATAGTCATAAAAACTTTTTCCTTTTTACAAATTCTGCATATTTTATTAAGATATTATCATTGTTGGATAATTTAGAATAGTTTCTTTCAATTTATAAACAATTCTTTAAACCTTTAAAAATATATGATTAAATGCTATAAGAGTGAAATATCAAGTTTTTTTTATTTTAAAGAGAAAACAAGCAAGGAAAATAAAACAATAAAATCAATCAAAATAAACCAGAGTAAGTGATACAAGACTTCCAAATTTCATGAAATTAATAATAGTTACTGCAGTGCATTTGTTGTCTTCAAAATAGCTGTGGATACCACCTTCAGACATACTAAAAATCGAACAGATAGGGAGGAAACACCTGGGAGGGAAAGGTGGTAACTACTGTTAATTTCCTATTGTCTTTCTTTGAACTCTTGTATTGTTTTCACAATTTTGTTAGGTTTGCCTTTGTTCTGTCATGTTTTGTCAAATTTTACTGTGTCTGATGGTAGGGGCAGCTATTTTGAATGTAATGGGATACATTATGGTAATCATGGTTTCCTATTATATTGCTTTCATTCTTTTGTGTAATTGGTTTTATTCTGTTTTGTTTGATTTTATTATGTGTGATGGTATGAACAGCTATTTTGAAGAAAACAAGACGTTATGGCAGCCATTGCTGATTTCCTATCATCTTGTTTTGAAGTCCTACCATGCTTTTGTTCTTCTGTTTGATTGGTTTTATCCTGTTGTGCTTTATTTGATTCTATTATGTGTGATGGTATGGACAACTTTTTTGAGGAAAATGAGATATTATAGTAGCCATTGTTCATTTCTTGTTATCTGGTTTTAAAGTCCTGTAATGCTGTTATTCTTTTGTATGGTTTTGTACTATTTTGTTATGTTTGATGTTATTATATGTGAATGTATGGTCAAGTATTTTGAAGAAAACAAGAGACATTATGGTAGCCACTGTGGATGTCCTGTTGTCTTGTTGTGAAGTGCTATGTTGCTTCTGTCCTGATTTGCTTTGTTCTGTTTTGTTTTATTTTCTTTAAAATAAAAACAAACAAAAAATTTGAAAAGAACTCAACAGAATAGAAACAATAAATATAAAACAATGAATGCAATATAGGACATCAAAACAAGCCAGTAGTAAATACACAATGGCTTCCATAGCACGTCTTGCTATCTTTTAAATAGCTGCCCATGCCATCAGAGTTAACACAAACAAAACAAAAGAAAATAAAAACCCAACCTCCCCCAAAACAATGAAAATGGTATGGTTTCTGGGCAGAGATCTTTCCTGTGGGGCCTGTTTCTCTCCCTCCACAGTCCACAAATGGCTCTGACTCACAGAAAGAGGCTTGGGTCTGGCTCTCCCCAAGCCAGCAGCAGTCTGCGCATGGCACTGGTATCCAGGCAGGGATCTCCTCTCATGGGCTCTGGTTCTCTTCCTTTGCAGTCTGTCAAGTGTTTTCTTTTAAAAATGTTACTTTTAAAAGTTAAGGAAAAAAGCAATAGGTCACATCAAATATGGTATATCAGTCAGTGCTCCAAAGCAGATTTAATATAAGGTATATGAATATACAGGGATTTACAAAGTAAGCTTATAATGATTGCTTATAGAGTAGGCTGTGGAGGAGTGCAGTAGGGCTGTCTGTGCACTGGAGAGACCAAGGATGCTAAGGATGCAAAGGTCTAAGGCCTGGAGCTCCCTGGTGTCCCCTGAGTCCATATCAGGAAGCTGAAGAGTCTGTACTGGAAGCCAGGAGATGAAGTCTAAGGTGAAGGTGGAAACCAGAGCGCCTCTGAAGAAACAGAAGTGAGCCTTCCTTTGTTTGTTCCTTTTTATTCCATTCAGGCTACAAGCTATTGACTGGCACCACCCACGTCCAAGGTGGGTCTTCTCTCTCCAGTCAATCCTTTCAGCCACATCCATACCTATGCCGGTTCAATTTACTTCTTACGCAGATTGACACGATCAGGTAGTTACACATGAGTAGCACAAATACAAAATTAATTTTCCATTTGGGAATGTTATTTTGCCCAGTTCTTGTAGTGCATTTCAGATCTTGTCTAAGAGGAAAACAATCCCTTTATTAGTTCATAATCTGCATTCCCATTGTGTGTCAAGTTATGGTTATAGGGTTTAAGTTGTGTATATATTTCATCATGATAGTCCATTTGAAGGTAGATTCAGAACATACTGGATTTCCTCTCTGAATTGTTCCAAGGAATAGCGTTGTTATTGATACAGATGAACCCATTTCCCCATCAGTAAATTCCAACTGCATGCCATACATAACACCAAGAAAACGTTTTGGGTTTTTAGTATAAATTCTGGCCCAATCACTTTTTTCTTTGCTAACCAAACAATACAAGCATTTAATTGCCTTGTGTACCTTAGTTGCTATCAACTCCGGCTGACCTCAGAACCATTCCGTTACTAAGGAGGCGGGACCTGGGACGCTTGTTTCTCAGCCTGTGTGCTGGTAAGCTCATGGAGACACTGACTTATTCTCTCCCTGGTGTGCCTGCAGCTGAGATTCAAAGTAAAGTCTCATGCTTACTGCCTTCTTCCATACCAGCAAATGGAATTTTTTTTTTTTTAGCAAATGGAATTTTTCTCCACTCCATGCTTCCCATGGTTGGGATAGTGTTGATGAAGTGATGAAGGCAGTGTCTTGACTGCCAAGGTTGATGCTGAGTTGGGTCAGACTTGATTGAGTCTTACAGTTGCAAGAATCTGCACAGCTCCAGGGATGCACCAAGTCAATGGAGCGTCTGAAAGTGATGCAAGCCAAATAATGAGTCTACTCTGCAGGGGCATGAGCCTCTCCTGGGTGCTTGAACTGGTCTAACGGCTCCACCTATGAGCTCTAGCTTGGGGCTATCTATGTTTCCTGAGGTTGTGGAGTGGTGGTGGGAAGTCAAGGCTTATCCTAAGCTGAGTCATTCTTGAGTTTCATAGCCACAGGGACTTGAATAGGCTTGTGGAGATGATTGTGCCCCAGGCCAATCCAAGAGAAAATTTGAATCTATCCCAGTGGGTTGCAGGTTTCTACCTATAGAGAGGCCAGGGATAGAAGCTCTGTATGTAAGCACTGGTCTGTTTATAGGTGCTCTTTTTTTTTCCCTGCTGCTGAGGATTGAAACATTATCAGTGAGCTACATTCCCAACCCTTTTAGTTTATTGTTTTAAGAAAAGGTCTTGTGAAGTAGTTAAAATGCCCATCTTGGATTTGAACTTGTGATCCTTCTGTTTCAGCTTCTCAGAGTGCTGGGATTATAGTTGTCTGCCACTAAAACCAGCTAAAAGAGATTAGAGTTAGGTTAAGAAGAAGAAGGATTAGGGTCTGATGACAGCAGACCTGGCACTGAGCTCCAAGGAGTAAAGTCCTAGCTCCAAGGAGTCTTGCTCCTTCCATGCTGCCTGAGTGGAGTGGAGGGATGGCAGAGGCAGTCAGCCACTGGCTGTCTTAGTCACCTTCCTATCACTGGGCTCAGTATTTGACAATCAGGACTTAAAGGAGGAGAAGCCTATTTTGATTCATGGTTTCAGTCCGTAGCCAGCTGGCTCCAAGGCAGACACAGGATGGCAGAAGGTCATCGTGCTCAACCCATAAAGGTGCTCAACCCACGAGAGCCAGGAAGCAGAGAGAGAGAATGGAGGAACAGGGGACAAGAGTACACTTTCCCAAGTCCTGCCCACTGTGACCCAACTCCGTCCAGGCTCTGCCTCCTAAAAGCACATTCAGCTGCTGAACTTATCATTGTAAGAGTCCACAGAGGACTATAGTCTGCCCATGGTCTCATCACTCTCCCAACACATGAGGTTTTGTGGAAATCCTAGCTCTAACCTGTAACACTGGTTAACACAATCTCGCACTGTAGTGTACAGGTATTGGCCCAGAGGCAGGGGTTTGGGTTGAGGTTTTAAGGTGGTGTGAGGTTTTAAGGTGGTGAGGCTAGCACTGGGCTTCAGATCTACGGCCTGAACTTAATTCCTTCACCGTCCTTTAAGTAGGAAACATCTTTCTTCACATTGCTTGGAGATGGGGAAGAGATGGCACAGGCATCTTTTTGTTATTTCTGCTTTCTTCAATACTTCTGTTATTATTATTATTATTATTCCCAGACTAAGTACTTCATTGTCTCTCACCAGCTTTCTTAGCTCTCCTCAAATAGTATGGTGCATGAATAGTGGTTCAAGTTGGTGCGTTTGTACGCATCTGATCTCTGGAGAATCTTACTCAGCTGACATCTTGCAATTCCTCCACCCACAAAATTTTCTAAACTTTTGTTTACAACTGTTATAAAACCAGTGCTATTCTAATGAGTATTGAGTCATTTTTCTGTTCTGATAGTTCAATAGTGCATACAGTGATTATTAATTTTGACCTTGGTACAACTTGGTTGAACTGAAGTACAATAACTTCTAAAACTTTGAGTATGTTTTTTTCTCTTGCCTCATTGTTCTTTAAATTAGTAACCACATCTTCAATTTTCTATCCTTGGGAATGATCATTTGCTTTCTTATATTTTTGTTCATTTGGCATCAGAACTTGAAACCATTTCTCCTAAACCTACATATTGTTCTTCCACTGACATAGAAAGCATCATTATGCTTGGTAAATTTGAATATATAATGTCGTCCTATTATGAATATCAAGCAAGGTAAGGTTCTCAACTGGGCATTTGCTCATCTTTACTGAATATTATTGATTGCTCCTTATTCATTCCATTTTTCAATTTTAGTAATTACATTTGTGATTTTCCTGTCTGCAAATTATGTTTCATAATGTATAATTATATCTTCATTTGGTAAAGAATGTGAGGTTAGTTTTAGAGATTTTATTTGACCTGTACAGACTGTGAATGGGTGAGAATAATGTGCTACTTTAAACTTTTTTTTGATAGCAATTAAGTGTTATTTACATAATGGTCTTGGTCAGAGAATTTTATGTGGGCCACACTTGACAGAAATTTGCTCATTTTCCTGGTTTCTAGTTTAAAACACGCTCGTGCAAACTGCCTCTGAAGAACTACTGTTTTTCTTTTTAGATTATATCTATGGTTTGAATGTCCCTACCAAACTTTACATTGAAATCTAATCCCTATTAAGAGGGTAAAAACATAATACTTCTAAGGTATGTGGAGATGGAAACTCTGTGAGATAACTAAGGTTCTAATCCAATAGGATTATGACTCTATAAGAAGAGGAGGAGAGACATGAGTCAGGTCGTTCTGTCTTATCCTATAAGGCCCATAGCACCACCTCGGGTGCTGTCCATAGAGTGCCCCCCACGCAGGAAGGGCCTATCAGATGCTGCTACACATTCTGTTTCTTCTTGGCCTTCAGGACTATCAGAAAAATAAACCTTTTATTTTTATAAAATAGTTTGTGGGCATCCAGTTATGCCAACAGTTAAGTGGACTAAGATACTTTCGTTTTGAGTTCTATTTCATATAGTCTGTGATCTCAGTGATCTAAAGGGCTAAACAGTAGAACTCAAAGTGTACATAATTTAGGCATATTCTCAAAAATATAAATGAAAATAAACTTAAAAATAAAAAATATACAAAATTCTTCTATCTTTCCTCTTTTCCTTTTCTTTTTTTCTATACTGGGCATTGGACCCCAGGTCTTTGAATAGAGTTACATTTGTAGCATATCTATATCTAATCTGTATCTATATCTATATCTATATCTATATCTATATCTATATCTATATCTACTGAGTCTTGCTAAATTGCTTGAGGGTGGTCTCAAATTTGTGATTCTTCTGCTTCAGACTCCCAGAGTACTGAGATTACAGATGTGCTCTACCACGCTTAGCTAAAATTATTTTTTCTGTAACAACTCAGTATTCTTATTGCTTAGAGGCCACATGTAGTCCAAATACGTTCATCCAAAAATTAAAAATATTTTAATACTATATTCTAACATTAAAAGTAAAATAGACATTATAATGAACATAGAATTTTAAACATAAATGACATAAATTAAATTGAAATATTTATGTTCTTGAAGGCAATTGAATCATATTAAAGAGTTCATAAAAATAAAATGATGTGCTATTCCAGCATTCAATGTTCATTAAGATACCAACATAAAGAATCAGTATTGAGCTTTATACCTATTATAGCTGTATCTAGATGTTTTTTTAAAGCCTCATTTGGTTTTAGGAGGAACTTTTCACTGGTGACTGGATCTAGAGTGTGTTATACTGGATTAAGGCTGCGTGGTGCTGAATTAGTCCACGGATTGGCTTAGCATACTTCTAGGTGTGGGAAGACCCATCCTGGGTGTGGGCGGTACTACCCAAAAGGCTGGTAGCCTGGATGGGCTAAAAGGAGAGGCAGAATGCCACTGCTGCTGCTGCTTCCGCCACCTCCTGTCTGCTCTGTGATGCCCTCTGTCATGACTCCATGCCTTGGAGCCAGTGGTGATTATGGACTGAAACCTCTACAGGTTGTGAACCAAAATAAACCTTTCCTCCTTTAGCTTTGGGAGTTGGGTATTTTGTCTCAGCAGTGAGAAAAGTAACTAAGACAATATTTCTTCCTTTGAGACCTAGTTCTATAAATTTGACAGTAATATAGAGGTTAAAGGTGTGGTTCAGTGGCAAAACATGTAAATAGCATGCATGAGGCTTTGAGTTTGAAAGCTAGCACAAAAAATATGTAATGTGAATTGTTTAATATTTTAAAATGTCCCTTTGCTCCTTTGCAGTTGCTGTGAACATCATGAAATTTGTGAGCATTTTTAGAACTGTGAATTGGAGGGTGAAGTGAATCAAAAATGGGATGTTTGACAGTAGTGGGAATTGATAGTTTATTTTGAGAAAATCTGCTATATTCATGCTCTTTGAGAGGGATTAATTAATTTGTGCTGCATCACTGAAGCAGTGTATATAGATCTGGGGATTGAACTAGAGGCCTTTG
>PVJX010032275.1:0-20673 GCA_004027295.1 Dolichotis patagonum | reverse complement strand
AGGCCCCACTGGGCCTGGCGGGGAAACCCAGCTACTCCGCCTGCAGCCTAGGAGAGGTCAGTCAGAGCTCCTGCTTGCTGCTGTCAAGGGACTGGATCAGATGTCCTGTGGCCAGGGGGTGACCCACTGGCCCATGGTCACCAGGCTGCTGACTGCTGTCCTCCAGGACCTGGCCCATGGTGGCGTAGTCTGGCAGGAGCCCACTCTCCACGCCGTGCTTCCGAAGGCTCTCAGTGCTCGAAAGCCCCTGCATTTGCAGGTACCCCTGCCGGCAAAAGGGGGGCAGCTTCTGGCGCGTTAGGGCGAACAGGAAACAAGATTCTACACAAAAACAAAAGGAGAAGGAGTCAGGCTGGGAGGTGTGGGGAGAAGGGCAGAAAGAAGAAATACCAATGCTGCAGGCCGGGTTGGGGCCCAGCAGGGGCCTTGTCCACTACCCTCCAACCCTTGACACTGGGAGCTGACCTTTCCGGGCCTCTCAAATCCAACTGGAGAGGCTGTGCATCGTGAGCCTCCACGACGGTCCAGAAACAAGAGGCTGTCTGGCCATTTTGGGAGCACAAGCTCCAAAATGAAAGTGCCTCACAGAAGTGACTGGCGTGCAGAGAGCGGTTAGCAGGATGCTCTGCATGCAGCCAGCCGGGGTGGGAGCACAGTCACCCACGAGCAGCCTTTGGGCCTTCTCTTCTGGATGCTGCACAGACGTGGTGGTTGCTCAGTCATCATTTTGAGCCCAGAGCTGCCTGCAACAGTATTTGAGTTGTGAATATCACAGGCAAAGTTCTGTTTGGAACACCATTGGGGGCAAAAAGCATAAAACAGGTAAATCCTTATCTATGCCACAGAAGAAAGTTGGGGCAATATCAAATCTGATGACTGAAAGCCAAAATAGCTGTGGATACACACTATTTAGACATGCAAAGAGACAACCAAAAGAAGCCACAAGAAGAGTGCAGTCATTAGAAGGAACGAGCAAACAGCTACAAGCAATTCCTTTTGGGGATGAGAACAGAGGTAGGAAAGATGGGAGAAAAGTCTTTGAACCAAGTACACTGATCTCTTCTTACTGATAGTTTTCTCTTCAGTTATCTGTAGTCAACCACAGTCTGAAAATATTAAATGGAAAACTCCAGAAATAAACTATTCATGTTTTAAACTGTGTGCTATTCTCAGCAGTGTGATGAAATCTAGCTTGCTTCTGCTTTGTCCCACCTGATATGTGAATCAACCCTTTGTCCAGTGTATCCACACTGTATATGCTACCCACTTGTTAGCCATCTTAATTATCAGATTACTGTTCCCTATTTTACTTGATAACAGCTCCAAAGCACAAGAACAGTGGTGGCGACAATTTGGATATGTCAAGAAAAAGCCACAAAGTAATTCCTTTAAGTGAAGAGGTGACAGTAGGAGAGTTAATAAGGATCTGTGTGCCCTGGGTGCTAAGATCTATGAACCCATCTTCTCTCTCTGAAAATGTAAGGAAAGGCTGGGGATTTAGCTCAGTGGCTTAAGTGCCTGCCTGGCAAGCGCGAGGTCATGAGTTCGATCCCCGGTACCAAAAAAAAAAAAAAAAAAAAAAAGAAAATGTAAGGAAAGAAAGAAAAATTCTTGCTAGTTTTTCTGTTGTACATCAACCTGCAAAATTACATAGTGCATTCCTTCTTAGCTAAGAGAGAAGGCATTACATTTGTGGGTGGAAGACTTTATACACAGAAATTGTGTTGTTTTGTTTTGTTTTGTTTTTGGTACCAGGATCAAACTCAAGACCTCATACTTGCCAGGCAGGCGCTTATGCCACTGAGCTAAATCTCCGGCCCTAGAAACTGTGTTCTGACCGACACTGACATGTTGTGCCAGAAAGCACTGAGCCTCCAGGAAGCTTTCAGCAAGGTGGCCCCTTAGTGCGTGACACTGAGTCACGTGGTACAGGCACAGGCTTGCTTTTCTCTGTGGTTTCAGGCATCCACTGAGGATGTACCCCCTGCAGCTAACAGGGTACTGCTCTACTTACATGGCTCTGATTGAAAAAACAGGAGCGGAAATGGATGTATGCTCAGTCTTCTGAGGGAGCTACAGACGAGCTGGGAAGCAGGAATGCAGAACCTGGCTAGAGACCTTTTGCAACTTTGGGGAAACTTTTTCACCTCCATCTGCCTCTACTCATGTAAGACTTGATGAAGGATACTGTCAAGCTCCTAGGGGCAAACAGGCTGAAAGGGGCTCTACATTTGTCCCTTCCTGTGTTACCCTTTTTTTTTTGAGACAGAGTCTTGCTCTGTATTCTAGTCTGTCCTTGAACTCACTACGGACAAGCCTCAAACTCATGGCGACCCCGCTCTCTCGGCCTCCTGAGAGCTGGGATTACAGGCGTGCACTACCATGCCCAGCTCCTGCGTTCTCTCTGACTCCTGGCACGTAGCCCCCTTGCAGGAGAGAGCGTGGTGACCCTCTCAGAGCAGGAAGGCAGCAGATGCCAGGGAGGAAGGCAAGGTGGCTGTTTAGCCAGCACCACCTCTGAGGATGTGGCTCCTTCTGTAAGGCCCAGGACACAGATGCCCAGCAGTCTGAGGCCAGTATGGGTAGCTGCACAGCAGCTAAGGGGGTGGAGAGGAGCCTAGCACTCTGCCAGCTGGCCTTTGTTCGCAGGGCTCCTCCCTGGTCAGGGCAGCCACACTCAGAGCTTTCGGGGTCTAGCAGTGTACAGGAAGGGCGGGGAGGACACTGAAGGGCTGGGATAGTGTCTGGTTGGGACCCACAACTCAGCTGGGACTATGGTCCCTGACATGTGCTGGCGTTGTTTGTTTTTGCAGTGTCAGATATTAGACCCAGTGTCAGCATGGAGCTGTGTCCCCAGTCCGTTAAAATTTTTTGGTTTTGAGGCAAGGTCTCGCTAAGCCAGTAAACTGCCCACCATGCATCATCACATCTTGGTGATGCTGGGCATTTTTAAGTGTTCCCGAAACCTTGAGAAATGGAGGCGCGGCATTCCTTAGGAGCAGAGGCCGCCAGCCTAATTGGACAGGTCAGTGTGTGGTCCAGGCTGTCAGCCTGCAGACTGCCAGTTCTTCAGAGCTGCTGGGCCCTGGCGCTATGAATGAACTGTGTGCATGCGTATGATGTATGCGCACGTTTACATTACTAATGCTCTCCTGTAACAGCTCAGTGTTACTTCAAAGCAGACTCAGGATGAAACAGGGACTCCTGTGCTCTGAATGGGCCGGACTGGACTCTAACCTGACGTGGTATAAGCAGTGTCCGACACACAGCAGTGTTAAACAGATGTTTTTCTCAATTTGAAGAGAAGCAATCAATATTCTAGGCACTCAGGGATTTACTAAGATGATGATGATTATTATTATTATTTTGTCTTTTTTGAGATAGTGTCTCTCTATGCAGTTCAGGCTGATCTTGAACTCACTTTGTAGCCCAGACTGGCCTCGAACTCACAGCGATCCTCCTGCCTCAGCCTCCCGAGAGCTGGGATTACAGGTTGTGTGCCACCATGCCTGGCATCGGGGGTTCAAAAGAGACCAAAAGGAGAAAAAAAAAGCTGAGCGTAGTGGCTCACACCTGTAATTCCAGCACTTAGGAGGCTGAGGCAGGATTGTTGTGAGTTCAAGACCAACCTACGCTACAAAGTGAGCTCAAAACCAGCCTGAACTGCATTCTAAGACCCTGTCTCAAAAAGACAAAAATCTGGCTTGTTTCAACTGATTCCCCTTCTCTCCCCAAATCCTCTCCCCCACAAAATCTGGGTGTAGCTCAGATCCACCTTTTAGTTCATCAGTTCTCTCTTCATCTCCATATAAAGCAGCACTAAACTTTACCTTGAACTTCTTATTTCTTTTTATTTCCAGAAGTTCTATTTAGATCCTTCTCAAATCTACCCAATTTTGGTAGTCTCTATTTCATATATCTATAGGCAGGGATTGAACTCGGGACCTCATGCATGCTGGGCAGGTTCTCTACCACTTGGCCACCTCTCCCCAGCCAAAATGTAAATTCCTTCCCTCACCCCATCATTCATTATAGTCTCATAATATTTTTTACTTCACGATTGTATTTACTATCTGACCATTCCAATCTCTAGCCTTTGTTTGCAAGTTTGATCCCAAAAATTATTTCTGCTAACACTCCCTCTTGGTAGTCTGTGTCCTTACGAGTTACTTGAATTTTCACAGGGAATTCCTGTTCCTTGGAACTTCATCTGTGGGCATTCTTGGAGGCCTCATTTTCAAGGGTATTTTTCAAGGGAAAGTTTGCACTGGCTTCTGTGATTTAATCACATTAGGCCTAGTGGTTGGAAATTCTCAAGGAAGATTTTTTTCACCCCATTCTACCCAGGCCCAAAAGGTGTATCTCTTGTTTCCCTCCAGGCAGCATCTCCTGCTTCTGCTTACCCGCTGGGACCTAAGATTTATCTGAGGGTCTTAGATCTCCCATGCAGCCCCCCTCATCTTCTCACCCAGGGCTGGTCAGTACGGACCCAGGACTGGGGCCACTGATGGGCAGCAGGCCTCATCACGGTTTGTGCTTTCCAAAGTGTCAGGCCTCTGACAGTTTTCTCATTTTTCTCAAGTCTTTTTCTCGTTTTTCTTTGGTCTTTTGGCTTTTTGAGATACATTCTTGCTATGTAGTTCAGGCCATCCTTGAACTGGCTTTGTAACTCAGGCTGTCCTCAAATTCAATCCTCTTGCCTCAGCCTCCCAAGTATCAGAGTGAGCTGGGAATAGTGCTGTGTGCTTGGAGTTCCAGAATTCTGGGAGGCTGAGGCAGGAGGATCACATGTTTGAGCCCAGCCTGGGCAACTTAGTGAAACCCTGTCTCAAACAAACAAAAAAAAAAAACAAAAAAGGCCTGGGAATATATCTGGGTTTAGTCTCTAGTATAGCAGAGACAATCTGCCACCAGACCGAGTGCTAAGACTACAGGTGTGTACCACCGTGCCTGGCTCCTGTCCAGTTTTTTTGTTTGTTTGGTTTTGAGACAGGGTTTCGCTATGCAGTACTGGCTGGCCTTGAACTCACTTTGTAGCCCAGGCTGGCCTGAAACTCACAGCAATCCTCCTGCCTCAGCCTCCTGAGTGCTGGGATGATAGGCATGTACCACCACACCTGGTTTCCTGTCCAGCTTTTAAGGACATGCTATTATGTAGTTGTAGGGGGACTGTGCTGGGAGGGGGTAACTTCATGTCCAGGACTTTGCAGGCAGCAGGAGTCTGAGGTTTGGACTCTGAGATCTGAGTTTGAAGACCCCACGCAGCATGGCTCTCCTGCGCCTTGCTCTGACTCCTAGCTCAGCTCCCACATCCCAGCTCACGTTACCTGCATAGAAGCTTCGCAGGTCGGTGTCCAGGCAGTTCTCCAGGAAGCGCCTCAGCGGCAGGATGTGGCCCACCGGCGCGGTCCAGTCCGTCAGGAAGTCTTCCACGATGTGGTGGATGGCTGTGGGCCTCGGCAGGGGCCAGTGTGCTGGGCGGAACCTCACCTCCTGCTCTGTGTGGAGAGAGGAGCCACGTCACAGCCAACCCTGCCACCTGCATGTCCCGAATGTCCCACCATGCTTTTTTTGGGTGGGGGTACAAAATCTCACTATGTAGTACAAGCTGGCCTTGAACTCACAGCAATCCTCCTGCCTCAGCCTCCTAAGTGCAGGGATTACAGCCATCACCCCTGGCTCATCCAGTGTGCTCTTGACACACTGCGGCTCGCTTAACACCACCTTCTGACCCTTGGAGGCTGGGGAAGAGGAAGGGAGCTGGGCTGTGGTCTCAGAGGGCGCCTGAGACTGCTGGTGTGAAGGTGGTGCTTGGCAAGACCCATGGAGAGGCCCATCGTGGCTGCTCTGAAACTGGCCTCGCAGTGCACCCTGCACAGACAGCACCTTAGGGCTCCTCTAAGTCCCACTTCCTGCTGCTGTGGACACTCTTTCATGGTGCCTGGTCCAACGGCCACCAAGCCGAGACCCGACTGTCCCTATACTGGGAACTCGGCGCAAGGCAACCACTTCCACCTCATATTCAACAGAAACCTGCACCCTTGTCCCTCCTAGCAGCACCTCTGCCTTGGGAGCAGCCGTGAGATGGGCCACCCTCTCCCTGACTGCCCTCCAGGTTCTGAAGCTGAAGTCACATTCCCCAGGCTGTGGGTTACCGAGCTGGGCAGTGCCAGCACCTCGGGCGTTCTGTGCACTGTCAGACTCACCCCACGTGCTCCTATAAGGGAGGCACTGATGCTATCCCCATTTTACAGATGAGGAGAGTGAGGTTCGGAGAGGTTGAGAAATGGTTCGGTGTCACATGGCAACAGAACTGGGAATTTCACCCAGCTTTTCTACACTGTTTACCACCTTGGGTTCCCGGTCCCCTCCACTTTAATATTCAGCCTGCAGGCTCCCACCCCCACTGTGGTCAGTTTCCCCGACAGTGTCCCTGGCGATCTTGGCACTCCCATGGGGCCCAGGCAGGACACATATGCGGCAGGATCTAGAATCAGCACCTGCCATTCTCAAACCTTCTGCCCCCGCCTCGTCTCTGGGCTGAGTTCCCCAGGGGTCCCCCTGCTGCAGGCCGAAGGAGTTTGGCAGGGGGTCCCTGCTGACAACTCTATGGACACTGGGTGTAAGGGGTGCCACCTCTAGGAAGTCCCGGCTCACCGGTGGGGAGGTGCCTGTAGTAGTATATGACAGGGTGCAGGAAGTTAGACTGCCAGGCGTCTTCTGTGTGCCCCACGGACCGGTCATGAAAGAAGACGTCCTTGTCGGGCCCCGAGAAGTTTCTGCCATACTCCATGTTGATGACAAAGAGGCCGTGCTTGGCCATCCTTCCTGTGAGGGGCTCCAGCTGGGCCAGCATCTGCATGGGGAACTCCTCCAGGTACTCAAACGCTGTGGCATTCCTGGTGGGGGCAAGGTGCGGCCTCAGCGCCACGCAGAGCGGAGAAGAGCAGGCTTCGTCGGGAGTGGGTATCCCTCCTGCTGGCAGCAGTGCACAGTGTGGACCTGACCAGCACCTCTCACTGTGACCCCTGCGTTCTCCTATACGTAGGCTGCATCCCAGAAACTGCAGCCCTGAACGGGCATGTGGGCATGCGCATTCCAGGCCGAGAGGACAACAAGGCAGAGGCTCCAAGGAGGGAACGAATGCCCTGCCGTGTGGGGGACAGGGAGGCTGGGCGGCTGCTCCCCGCTGTAGGGGAGCAGGAGGGACCCAGGAGATACGGGGCCCTGGGCTGTGTGTGCCCGTTGGGAATAGGGGTTCCCTGGGCTGAGAAGGAGCTGCTGTCCCTAGAGAGTATGGAGCAGAGGTCACATCAGTGGCTACTCTTTTACAGGGGCCCCAAGAAGTTTCTGCCGTACTCCATGTTGCCAGCCACTGTGCCAAGGACAGACCAGGGCTGTGCCTGGGGGCCACTTGGATGACAACAGTGGAGCTGGCCAGGATGAGCGACTCTAGAAGGCAGAGACGGCAGGCTTTCCCCACAGTGTGGGTGTCCACAGGAAAGAGGGGGCTCATGGGGGAAGTGAGGCCCGTGCACGGAGCACAAGGACTTCCTCTCGAGCCCCTGGACTGGGCGTGCCGGGCATCCCTGGTTGGGATCATGCCGTGCACTCTGGCTGACAGTTCTTGCTCTGCTCGCTTGTCCTGCCCTGAGGGCTTCTGGCTTCCCCTGCCTGCCCTGTCCCCACTGCACTATGTCCTTCTGCACTATGTCCTTCTCGGGCACTGAATGCCACTATTTGCCTGAGTGATAAAAAACCAGAACCATGGGGCTGGGGATTTAGCTCAGTGGCATAAGCACCTGCCTGGCAAGCGCAAGGTCATGAGTTTGATTCCTAGTACTCTCCCTTACAAAAAAAAAAAAACAGAAAGAAAAAGAAATTCAGGACCAACCGGCCCGGCTCCAGGGAACTCTCAACTGCAGAACAGATTTTTGTCCCCTGCAGGCCTCATTTTAGGACAGGAGGCTGGGCTACGCTGTGCTGTGCGTAGGACAGAGAAAGCAGCGTGGTGCGGGGTGATCCGGGGAGGTAGCGCAGAGGGCAGGCACGTGGGGATGGGAAGTGTCACTCACTCCTTCAGCAGGATGACATCAGCCAGCACCCCGAACATCTGGTAGAGCCCGGAAGCCTCGTTCACACGCCGGATGATGGCGTTGGTCAGCTGAGTGATAGGGTGCTCGGTGTGGGGCCAGGCGATGCCATGGTGGCGATGTTCCAGGAGCCGGTGCACGGCACGCGCTGAAAAGGCGGAGGGAGGAGGAGGGCAGCAGCAGTGACTGAGGCCTCACCTTTGCTCACCCAGCAGAAATACAGACATTCCGAGCGGGGGCTGGCAAGGTTCCGGGTAAAGTGATGTTTATGGAAGTCCCATGGCCAGCACCTTACATGGGTGCTTCTGGACCAGACACAGAGCCCTCTGTCCCCTCTCTTGGCCCTGTTTCCATCAGAGACTCCCATGTGGAAAAATCTCAGACTCATATTCCCTCTCGCACACCCCAAATCCAATCTGTCCCTCAGTTCCATTCTGAGATGCTCTGTGCATCAGGGAGATGGTTTTCTGTACCTCTGGGGCTGCCGTACATCACTGTGGGACCTGCACATCATACATACACAGCTGCTCCTCCCAAAGGGATCAGCGAAACACTCAAATGCACTAAAGGCCCTGGTAATCATTTCGGTTTGCAGCGGGTTCAGCCGTAAAGGAACCCTGGGGGCCGAGAGCCTGGGAGACGTTAGCTTCACGGGATACCTGGCTCCTCGGAGGAACAATGGCTAAGTTTTGCGAAAGGTTAGTGATCACACAGCTCGGGGAGTGTGGGAAAGTGTCCTGGACCTAGGGAACAGGGCATGGGAAGAGGCAAAGTCTTGAGAGTGCTGAGCACATTGTGAAGAGCAGGATTAGTGTGGGGAAGAGGCGCAGGAAAACGCGGGGAGCACAGGCTGATGCAGCCTGCAGAGCACCCCAGGCTGCGATGAGGCACTGGAAGTCTGTGGCAGGAGGGAGAAACACACATCGAGAAGGATGAGGGTTTTGTTTAAAGAAAGATTGTTTACAGCAGAAGGGCAGGCAGACGCCTATAATCCTAGCTGCTAGAGAGGCTGAGGCAGGAAGATTAAAAGTCTTGGACCTCCCTAAACTATAGTGAGACTCTGTCTCAGAAGAAAGATTTTGCTGCCGTGGCACACCTGTAATCCTAGCTACTCGGGAGGCCGAGGCAGGAGGATCACAAGTTCAAGGCCAGCTTGGTCAGCTTAGGGAGACCCTGTGTCACCATAAAAAATAAAAAAGGCTGGGGATGTAGCTCAGTGGTACATTTGCCTAGTACTTGCCTAGCCATGCATTCTGCCCCCAGTAGTTGAAGAAGAAAAAGATGGTTTTGCAGTTTTGGTGCTATATACCTGATGAGAAGCCAGCATGCCCAGTGGCAAGATGCCCAGTCAGTTAGGAGAGGCAGGTGAGGGCAAAGCAGGGATGGTCTGTGGAGTAATTTAGAGGGAGTGGACAGGGTTCTTAGGGTGTCCTATGTCCCACGTGCTGGGGGTCTGTGCCACCTTCTCTGTCTCTGTCTCTGTGCTCTGACTTCCTGTGCTGTCTTCTTTGAGATGGTTCCTCAGCTGTACAATGAGCAAGGTCCAGCCAGATCCTCATAGGGAGGGACTGACGTCCTCCTGCCCCTCCCCCTAGGAGTCCTGTCAAAGGCTCAGTGACCACAGCGGTCGGCTGCCCAGGCCCTGAGGACTGCTCCTTTTTTGCCTGAAGCTTAGTGCTTCTGTGTAAGCCTTAGAGCGGAACAGGGTAGGTTTACCTCTGCCATTCCTGGCTGTGTGACTCTGGCCAGGTTACTCAACCTCTCTGACACCAGAGAAAGGGGTTGCAATAACAGGTTCTGTCTCACAGGGCTGAGGATGAGGTGAGCTGGGACAGAGCAGGCAGGCCAGACAGGGGGTGTCTGCCAGGACAGTGGGTGCAGGGAGGGCCTTGGCACAGGAGTGAGGAGGCCCTGGCAGTCACTTCGGTTTGCAGATGGCTATGGCTCTCTTCCAAGTTTCCTCCCCTAACAACACATGTGGGGCATAGGATCTAGGGCCTGGAAATCAACAGCCAAACACGACCATCTTTCTCTGCCAAACTGGCAGGACAGTAAAATGTGAAAACAAGCATTAAGGCAATGCGAGATTTGCATGGAGAAGTCGGGGAGCTGGACACAAGACCCTTGCGGTTTTTATGACACAAACGGTTTTTATGACACAATCATATAACGGCTGCCACCCAGCACAACAGCATCCACTCAACCGTCTAGGAGCCACCCCAGGTGGCACCAGCTGCCGGGGTTTTGAGGCCGCTGGCGGGACCTTCTGCTGTCACTGCCTGTCTGCAGAGGAAGAGTGGATTTAGGAAGGTTGCGAGCTCATTTCTAGGGCTGCTCAAACGTGTTTAGTTAAGAACCAGAGGGGTACAGGCTGCCACTCCCCACCAGGTGAGTGACAGGACAGGGGACACTCCCCACTCCAGGGAGGGCTCTGGTCTGTTTTGTTTTGTTTTTTGGTCTTTTTGAAGACAGGGTCTCGATATGCAGTTCAGGCTGGCCTTGGGCTCCCTTTGTAGCCCAGGCTGGTCTCGAACTTGCAACCATCCTCTTGCCTCAGCCTCCCAAGTGCTGGCATTACAGGCGTGAGCCACCATGCCCAGCTTGGTCTGCTTTTGAGAAACCAGAAGAGAAGACTTTTGAAAAAAAGAGCCTGAGTCTGAAGTTCAATTCCTATAAAAGTGAGGAAATCATTAAAACTCTGACTCTTGGGGTGTTTCTTCAGGAAAAATGGAGACTTATGTCACATGAACAACCACATTATCCATACTGAATTTAACCACTGTAACCACATAACCACTGTAACATTATCCTCATCACGCACATGAACCAAAACACCACTACTCATCCCTGCAATCTTTTATCATTGTATTATTCCTAGAAGGTTGGACTCCACTCGCTGGAATTCTACCCAAATGAATCATTATTCAGGAACAAAAAAGGTAACATTATTATGCCAAGGTTCATAGCTGTTCCAGCACTACTAACTTTTATTTTTACATATTAATATACCCCACATCCCTAACAAGATTTCCAGCAGCCAAACACATAAAAACAAATGAAAAGTTGAAAAAAACAAAACTTTTTTCTACCATTATTTGCTACACGATCAATTTGTTTTTTGTGAGTACTGGGCAAGTGCGCTACCACTGAGCTACATCCCCAAACCCCT
Organism: Dolichotis patagonum; assembly: GCA_004027295.1. Taxonomy (NCBI): domain Eukaryota; kingdom Metazoa; phylum Chordata; class Mammalia; order Rodentia; family Caviidae; genus Dolichotis; species Dolichotis patagonum. The sequence continues at coordinate 9,411 of PVJX010032275.1, read as the reverse complement.
GCAGAAGTTTTATTTGACTTTGAGATGGAATCTCGCTCGGTTGCCCAGGCTGGCCTTGAACGTGCCATCCTGCTACTTTAGCTCCCTGAGGAGCTGGGCTTCTAGGCGTGTCACAGTGCATGGCAATTGCCACTTTTTTCTCTCCCCCTGCCACTTTTTTCTCTCCTGTTGAGCCTGCACTTGGAATTTAGGTTCTATAGATCCACAGCCTTCACAGCCCCAAGTGAACGCCTTACACTTTAGGATTACAGACTTACTCTACGTCCGCTGACTGCACACCAAACACTGTAAACTAAATCCTGACTCGAGCGGTGGAATCCACCCAGGGAAATTCAGTTAACAGCCCAATGCTCTGCTCAACGGCCTTGAACCTACTCCCTCTGGTGTGGGCAAAGCTCCTGCAGAACTGAAGCCGCTCCTTTGAATTTGGAACTCGGTTATGACTCTTCACCTCGGGACTTGGTCTTTGGATTGCGTCTAATGCTTGTTCAGTCATTCTCCCCTTCCACTTCTGTTCCTAATTATTCCCTACAATCACAGAGCTGGCCTGGGGCTGGAAGAATAGGCACTGCTTTAAGCCTTTTCATTCTAGCTGGGTTAGAGCAACCAGAGCTGCCTCTACGTGACGACCAAATTTACAACACCGTCGTTAATGCCCAGTCTTCCCTAGTAATCTTTTTCACATATTACCAATCTTAACTGGGGGAATTATTATTATTCCACTAATAACTGGGGCTCCAGATCTAGTGAAGAAAATCATCAAAACTCTGGCCCTCAGATGTTTCTTAAGGAAAAAATGGATCTGAAAAAAGGTTTCAGCTGGGTGTGGTAGTAGACTGCACCTGTGGTGCTAGTTATCTGGAGGCTGAGGCAGGAGGATCACTTAAGCTCATGAGTTTGAGGCCAGCTTGGCTGCACAGCACAGCAAGAGATTTCTTCTCAAAAATTAAAAAGAAAGAAAGGAAGTTTGAAGTTTCACAGCCACCTTGGAGGGAGCTGGTGACACTGCAGGACCATGTGTTCACAGTAATGGGCCTACTGAAAGTACCCAATATATGGGAATTCGTTTTCTCTCATTTTCTACTTCCTATTTAGCCTTAAAAAAAAAAAATCACAAAGCAGCAATTTCTGGTTGGGGATTATTCTCGTGCAGTGAATCCAATTTTTAAAAAATATGCTTTTGCATTTTACATGCAAACATTTTCAAGTTAGCAGAAAATTTATACTTTCAATTCTGAGTTCTGAGAAAGAACTGATTGATATAATCCACTTGATCTTAGCCAAAAGGCCGAGAAGCGATGATTGATATAATCCAATTGCAACTTTTTTTTTTGTTTTTTGAGACAAGGTCTCACTATGTAGTCCAGGCTGGCTTTGAACTTGTAGCGATCCTCCTGCCTCAGCCTTTTGAGTGTTGAGATTCCAGGTGTGCACCACCATGCCCAGCTCCAATTGCACCTTTGGCCGAAATCTGTATCACCCAACAGGTCTGCATGTGTGTGACGCTTCAGAGCTGCCCGATGCCCAGCTATATGACCTTCTGTGGCCCTCACAGCAGCCACCTCCTGGACACCACCAATGTTGGGGATCCCCAGCAAGGGGTGAGCTAGGTAAAAGCTTTACCTCTAAGACCATGGTCCAACGCTGCGTTCTTTAGCCTGCGCTGGCCGTAATCACTTCACATGGGTATCTGCCTTTACACTTTAGCTGATGCTATGGAAACTCAGGATCATCTGCCCTGGACAGGGACATTATGATGAGCGACCCCGTTAATGCTCCTGAAATGGGGAGCATGTTTGATCCCTGGGAATAACCACAGTGGTTCTGCCTGGGGACAGGAGATCGCCCTGCCAGGCTTACCTGTGTACCGGAAGCCGTGGATGAAGCCCCCTGCCGATTTCCGGTAGTCCACTGAGTGGCTGGCGGTACCCAGGATAAAGAGCCCCCGGCTTCCTTTGGACTCGTAGCTTGCTCTGATCAGCGGGTACTTCTTGCTGAACTCGCCCCCAGAGGACAGTCGCAAGGACCTGGGAGCGCACAGGGATGTTAACGACTGCAGCTGCTGTGGACGAATCATGTGTTCCAAGCCCAGCATGGAGGGTGTGCTTGCGGCCCTCACCGTGACCCTAGGAGCTGGGACGATCATCTCTGCTGCACAGTGAGGCAGCCGTGACTCAGGCCAGGGACACGGCAGGTCAGGAACAGAGCCAGAACTCAAGCCTGAACAAGGCCAGGCTCTGCTGTCACCTGATGGGGAAAAGGAGCCTGCTCGCGCCCTGGTCCTCTTGAGCCCAGGCCAGAAGACAAGGGAGAGACCTAGTGGATGCTGTGACTGCAAGCCTCACACAGTACTGGGCAGCAACATCTAAAAACCAGGCTTGGTGAAGCAATTCTTCAAAACACAACTACAAACAAGTTTAGCAGCTTTTACTGAGCACATAGTATATGCTAAGTGCTCCTCTCACAATGACCAGGAGTCAGACTATTACCCCCACTGCAGAGATGAAGAGCTAGGCTGTCAGAAGGAAAGTAACCTTTCCAGAGCTCCCAGACCGGGTTGGCAGAGACCCTCAGGCTGACCCAGAGCCTGGCTCTGAGGCCCTGTGCTGCCAGCCTTTGTGAAAGTTCAACACGGCATGTCTGAGCTGGCCTGGCTCACGTCACAGGTGGAGTCCCTGGCCAAAGATTCTGAGGAGTTCAGTGCCACCCAGGACTGACAGCGGACAAAGCCCCTGGTCTTGGCTCACTGAGCCCATTCAATCTCCCTGGGGAGAGTCAGAAGGGGCCTCCCCAAGCTGGACTCACTGGTTGAAAATGGAGAAGTCAAAGTTCCAGCCCAGGCAACGGATGACTCGGTCGTAGGCTACACGCATGGCAAAGTTGTCGTTGTCATCCTGGGGGAGGGGGATGGAGTCAGCGCTCCGGCTGGCATTGGTCTCCAGGAAGAATTTCAGGGTGATGTGGAACTTGCCCTTGGTGTCTTTCACGATGGCCAGGTCTCTCAGGTCCGACTCGAGAAGCCCGTCCAGGGACTTCAGCTGGTAGGTGTCCAGCAGGCCATTGTTGATAGCTCTGGGGCCCAAGAGAATGCAAGGAGAGGACAAGGGGACTCAGAGCAGGCCTCGCAAGGGTGTGGATGTGTCCCTGTCCCCCAGGGCTCATGTGCGGGGAGGCCGGGAGGTAATACGCCTTAAAAAGACAGGGCCTGATGGGGGAACCAGGGTTACTGCCCTGGGGAGAGATGAAGGCATTTCTTGTGCAACCCCCACTGGCAGCAGCTGGAGTGCTGTCATGAAAGAAATGAGTGTGGCCCCTGTCCTGGTTCTGGCTTCCTGTCTCACTATGTGACATGTCCCTCTCTTGTGCACTACTGTCACCATGATGCCATCTGCTAGGAGGTGATGCAGGCCAGGGCGTGGGTGGACTTACAAGAACCAGCACCACGCTGCTTGGACTTTCAGCCTCTGAGACTATGACCTAAATGAAGTTTTTCTCTTTCTAAACAGTCCGGCCTCAGGTATTTCATCACAGTAATGCAAGACGCATTGAGCCCAAGCATTGATGCGGGGTATGGGGTATGCAAGTGGGGATGCAGCATACCTGAGGTCTCCAACATAGTGGGTGGCCCAGGACAGCCGCACCCGGGAGCGGCTCAGCATGTGGATAAAGTTTGTGACACCCAAGATGTTCTCCGCTGTCTCGAAGGCCGAGTTCCCCCGGCCCAGGATCAGCACATTCTGACCCACAAAGTCCTCAGGGTCCACGGACACGGTCTCATATCCCTCCGCATACTCGGAGCCCGGGAAGTCCACTTGGTTGGGGACTGACAGGCCGGAGGCTACGAGAAGGACGCTGCAGGTGGGGACATAAGAAAGACGCTCAGTGTCACAGACTAAGATTGCTCAGTGCACAGCACACTCTGGACTCTCCTGCCTCCCTTCAACTGCTGGCGCCCGAAGAAAACAGGAGAGCATCCATTCATTCGCACATCACACTGACGGACCGAAGGACACCTGAAAGACCACCCTTGTCTCCCCCTGAACCTGCAGGCCAGTGGTATACTTCCCTTCATGCTGGGCTCGAATTATGCCAAACATGGGGATTAATGTCACTCTGAGCGGGGAGATGGTGATGCTATGAGAAACTGAACACTGTTTACTTTGAACACAGCAGTGGGACCAAGGACTCCTCCGAGTGACGAGAACGGAGCCTGATGTTGCAGGTAGATTGATCTGCCCAGCAGCGCTCAGGTACTGCCCAGGGCTCGTGGGTTTGTGCGTCATGCATCTGCTCCTAAGTGAGCCCAGTCAGTGTTCCATGGCCAGCTTTACAGGCGAGGAGACACAGGTCCTGCAGCCCACAGCCTGGGGGATTCCAAGGGCAGCAGGGCCAGACTCTGGGCACAGATGGGTCTAACTCCTAAGTCCTGCTCGTTGACGGGTGACTACAATCTGGTAGTGCGCAGCTGGGGCGCGGGAGCTGGCCAGCCTGCAGAACAGTTTGGTCACAGGGTGCTTCCAAAGCGGAACAGATTGGCCTGTGGAAGGGGCACATAGAGCCCATTGGTCCTCATTTTCATGTCTGCTCTGCTCCTCTTGTATTCTCCTGCACGGTGGCACGGCCGCCTATTGTGAGAAAACAAATTGGCACGACTCTTCCTGCCTGGAGCGCAGCAGGCACAGAGAAGTGCTGGGCCCTGGAGTCAGAGAGATGAACACTGGCTGGGCACTGCCTGGACTAATGGATATAGCAGAAAGAACGCAAGCTTTGGAGACAGAAACTATGAGTTCAAATCACAGCTCCACCAGGTATTAGCTGTGAGCCAGCACCTGATCACTCAACTGCCCTGAGCTTGGGTCTCATGTATCCACTGGGGACTGGCAAACTCCCCCACTCCTTGTGAAGGTCAGGAAGCTTGGGGGTGCCCCCACAATATGCATGGTATTAGGCTGCCTCCTGAGCCAAAGCAAGCTAAAACATCTCTGGTTTTTTTCTTTTTTTTTTTGAGACAGAGTCTCACTATGTAGTTCAGGCTGGCCTCAAACTCACGCAACTCTCCTGGCTCAGGCTCCTAAATGCTGGGATTATGCAAGTATGCCACCACACCCGGCTAAAATTGGTCTTTGGAAGCACTGCCGGTTGAGAATCCTACTCTTGTTCAGTTCTGCAATCCCACTGGGCTGGACTAATATTCAGGGCCACTTGACCCCACATACCCCAGCATCTGGGAATGCCAGTTCCAGGATGGTTACAAGAAGGGTTCTGGGGCTACACAAACTGTGCTTATGCCGAATCCTCAACACGGGGACACCACAGTGAACACCAAGACCAACAAATCCTCACGGAAGGAAACTGTTAGCATTTTCCAAACGCTTGACCACAAGTCTTTAAGGGCACACTGGAGAGACAGTAACCGCACTGAAGCTCTTGGCACTGAGTTTCAGGAGAAGCGAGGTGCGAAATGCCCCTTTCTGTCATCGCACATCTCAGGGGGTTCAGGCGAGGCCTTTTCCTAGGAAAAGCCCTCTGGGCTTAGCAGGTGACCCTAGTACCTTACCTGCATCGGTACACCTGGCCCTTCTGGTTGGTCAGGATGAAGTAGTGGCCGTTCCAGGCCCGCCGGTCCTTCTCCAGAGTGACATGGACAATGTTGGTGTTGTACTGCACGTGAAGCCCCAGCCGGTCTGCGAAGTCGCGCAGATAGCGCACCATGTCGCCGGCATCGGGGAAGTAGGCTCGGGAATAGTGTCTGAACAGCAGCCGGGGGTCAGGGCTGAGCAGGGAGTTCCAGTCGTGGCGGAGGTTGAACTCCGAGTTGTTCTTGCCCGTGTACCGCTTGTTGATGCTGATAAGCTTGCGGTGCCGGGGGTAGCGCGTGAAGAAGCTGCCGGGCGCAGGCGCGCGCTCGAACACCTCGTAGTCCCGGCCGGCACGGTGCAGAAAGGCGGCCATCTGCAGCCCCGCGGGCCCCGCGCCCAGCACGCAGTAGTCCCGGTGCGGGTGCGCGCCCAGGGCCGCGTGCAGAGCGAGGGACAAGAGCAGCCCCAGGGGGCCCCAAGGCGCGGCAGGGAGACCCATCCTGCAGCAGACCAGAGGGGAGGCCTCGCACCTCGGGGCCTGGCAGGAGGCGCGAGCCCCGCGCTCCCGAGGAAGCACGCCCAGTTAGAGGCAGGGCGGGCCTCGGAGCTCATCGGCCCGGGCTGCGGTTTTCCTGGGTGAGATCTGGCGCGCGCAGGAGCTCTGGAACTCTGCACCCCATCTCCAGGATCTGCTTTCCCTTCTTACTGTCAGGGCAGCCTCCACTCAGCGAAGCAAATGAGGTCCCACCGCAATTTTCCCCTCTTGTAAGGCGCCACACACCCAGCAGGATCACAAATCTCCCTGGCCACACCCCCGCCCTCTGGTTAGAGGGAGGCGTGGCCTAGAGAGCCACGCCCCGTGCCACGTGACCGGGATGCCCCAGCACACCTGCGGCCGCAGGACGCGCACGCGAGGTCGCCCTTCTGCCTGTGGATGACCGCGCCTGGAGCTGCTGCCCGCGCGTTCGCGGTGCCCAGGCCGCGCTCTCCACCTCTTAGGCCGACTGCCACGGCCTGGATCGCGATCTGGCTCCTCACTCCGACCGCAGGCCGCAGTCGGGGGAAGGCGTGGGCACTCGCTCGCGCCGCGGGTTCGGCCCCGCCCCTCGCCTCCCGCCCGGCCAATGGCGGGGGGTGGGGTGACGTGCTCCGCGAGCGGCACATGGGGGAGGGGCTGGCTACACGCTAGGGGAGGTTTGGGAGCTCCAGTGTCCCTGGAGCGGGTGTGGAGTGGGGGGAGGGTTGGGAGTCGCCTGACCTAGGAGGCAGGGTCGGCGGCTCTGGGGTGTGAGATTGTTTTTTTTTTTTTTTTTATTTGTTTGTTTCCAGACAAGGTCTTGCTATGCAGTTCAGGAGAGCACACTTTGTGGGCCAGGCTGGACTTGAATTTACAATCATCCTCTTGCCTCAGCCTCCCGAGGGCTGGAATTACAGGCATGTGTCGCTACCCCTGGCATGATTCTTTTTATTGGTACAGGGAATGGAACTGGGACGTGGTACTTAACAGGCAGGCATTGTGCTGCTGAGCTATATACCTGCGCCCCCCCTCACAGTGATTCTTGTTTTTAAAATTCGCATCTTTCCATGTGAAGGTTGGGAACACATAGTAGGAGAAAACTGCAGTTTTTATGTTACCCCCAAAATGTAACCAGAGACTAAATAATTTGTAACTATTTGGCCCTCTTTGTTTTTGTGGAACAGGAATCTTAAGGTAGTGAAGCCAGGATGCAGTTAACAAACCAGTAAACCAGTTAACAAGTGTTTGCTACAGTGATTAAGTGTATTGTTTTACAGAATAACAATTAAGGCAGACCTGTAAGCAGGAAAGGGCAGAGACAGCTAAGTTAGAAATAGTCTAGGTTGTCATACAGAGCTAGGCCCTCGAGGGAATCAGTGCAGAGGATGAGAACACAGCACAACTGTGGCTGGAGCTATGTCTGTTAAAGGTCAGGCCTCAAGGTAGAGACAGGATGACCAGGACTACATGGCTCCCCAGAGGATAAACAATAAAGTTGATAACTATATTTGGTATCACCTGGTCCAATAAAGTCTAGATAGACATCAGTCATCCAAGTGGGTGACCAGGACTTCCCGATCCATCCTTTCCAAAAGGTCTTTGTTCTTTCCATGTCCACTTGCTACATGACCAGCTTCCCCATCAGATCAAGCAGCCATACTTGTAATCTTACTGGCTGGTCATAGATTTGTCCCATGTTGTATCCAACTCACGTTTTTGCTGTGTAAAACTTCCCTTGAGAGTGGGCTCCTTGGCAGCCCACTTTCAAGTCCCCTCCTGTCTCTCAGGAGCTGTCATTCCCGATAAAGTTTTCCTACTCTTAACTTCCATTGCTCTCAGAAGTAATTCTTCAATTTTGAGGAACATGAACTCGCGTATCTTGACATCTAGCAGGTTGGAAGTTAAGTATTTCCTTATCATTTGGAAGTCCTGTATTAAAGGGAAGTTGTTCCCACTGTGCAAGTAAGTGGCTGGCCAAAATGTAGGTTTAGAGGTGACATAGATTGCTTAAGATTGTTTACCTGAGCCTCAGCTCTGAAGGTCCAACAGATTAGGCTCGGCCACCCCTCTAGGAGTGAGCCCTGGTGACAGCAGAAAATGAGCTTTTAATTAGCATGGCCTTGCTTGGGAAAGGCAGAGGCTCAGGAACTGGCTTCCAGGGCTTGGCAGAAGCATTGGTGTTTTGCAAAAAAGGGGGACAAAGGCAAGGATTGGGGGTTTGTATAATTGCAGATTGCATCAGTATCTCAGAATGGTTCCATGAGATTCTGAGACCCGTCATAGCTTCAAGGCAGTTTGGTTTCCATCATCAGACAGAAAGCTACTGTATTAGGGGGCAGCTTGGCTCCTATCATGGGGTGACGCATCATGGGGTATTCTGCGAGGCTCTGCTTTTCCTGGATTCCATGGTGGCTGCAGGTTTAGGACAATGATCGGAGACTTTCAAGCATTACTTCCAGGGGTCTGGGATGTAAAAGCTGGCAATTAGGTGTCCTCGCAAGACCTGGAAATTAGCTCCTTTTGTCTTGGTGGCCTCAGTCCTCAAGAGAGAGAGAGGCTAGGTAAATTTAGGGCTCCCAGGTGTTCCTTAAGTGGTTTCCATGCCTATGTACAGAGCTGAGCAAGAATCTGACCCAAAGTTTTAAGGTAATAAAGGAGACAGACAGGCTGCACCCTGGTTTTAGTTCCCTGTCGGACATCTGCATCTATTCTAGGTCCTGCTCCAGGATCACAGTGAAGGTGGAGTCTGGAGTCGAAACCCAGTAGACACAGTGTACCTGGCAGCAGGGACACAGGACAAGATGACCAAGGGTGGCTGCCAGGGTGGGGCATGGCCCCACATTGTCCCAGCTAGCTGTGGTAGCAATGGAAATTAAAATGAAAGGGACAACATGAATTTAGAGGTCAAGAAAAGTATAGAAACGGTGCAGAGTCTGGTGAAGAGCTCAGACAGGTCCATTTGCAAAAGAAGGTAGACCAGCTTTTGCAGGGGGTGCTATGGGTGGGGTTCAGCGGGTCATGGGCTTGGTCCTGGTTTCATAGAGGAATCCACGTGACTTCAGGGGCAGTTTTGGTCATGTGAGGCTCTGCAGGGACCCAAGGCGACCCTCTGTTTAAGTCAGTGGAAATTCTGGACAGTTCAGGGTCACAATTTCTTATCTTGGTGCCCTATCTTAAAGGGTGCAGGGATAGGCTACATTTAGAGCTCGACCTTGTTTTGTGAACCCTTATTTGTCTTTTGTTTTGGTACTGGGAATTGAACTCCCGACCTTACGCTTACCAGGCAATCACTTGAGCCACCAAGCTAACCCCCCC
>PVJX010032274.1:0-20557 GCA_004027295.1 Dolichotis patagonum | reverse complement strand
GGAAATTGCTCTTCATGCTTACAGCTCATGAGGTGGAGTGCAGCAGGCTCTGGGCCACTCGGGGGCAGTTGACTGGGTCCCAGATAGGCCCAGAGGGACCTTCCTGAGGGTCCTCTGTTGATGAGGTATGCTGAGTGGGGCCCTATCAGGCTGTGAGCCACATGCCAAAGCCGGAAGTCTAGATGAAGATCGCTGCATGCACTTTCAGCTCATGAGGCAGAGCTTAGGTGGCTGCCAGCCTCTTGGCGTCAGGGGATGGAGCCCAACTAGACACAGAAGGACCTTCCTGGGGGTCCTGCAGTGATGGGGGACATTGGGCAGGGCCCTACCAGCCTCCTAGTGAAATGCCAAATCTGCATAGCTGGATGGAGTTCACTGCGTATGCATTTGACTCTCAAGGTGGACGGCAGGTGGCTCTGGAACACTCTTGGTTGGCTGGGCAGGGCCCAACTTGGCCAGGAGGGAGCTTTTTGAGGGTCCCAATATGCAGTTCAGGATGGCCTTGGGCTGACTTTGCAACCTAGGTGGACCTTGAACTTGCAACGATCCTCCTGCCTCAGCCTCCCAAGTGATGGGATTACAGGAGTGCACAACCATGCCTGGCTGAATTTTGTTTTAATAGAGAATAGTATAAACTCAAAATGCAATAAATTCTTTCTAAAATTGGTGACTAAGATATAACTATAGATGTTGGGTTTTTTTGTAGATGTTTTGAATAAGGTAATTTTCTATTGGAAATTTTTTATAGATTTAAAATCCTTCTGTATTCTTTGTTAGTGTGCCACTGCAAAACTTTAAATTTTGTTATTATTTAGCTAAACTTTTATGTTCATAAGAAATGCACAAATCTTTTATTTTAATATTTCTAATTCTACATAAATTGGTTTATCTTAAGGCCAGGGATTTAGCTCAGCATCATAAGTGCCTGCCTGGAAAGCATGAGGTTGTGAGTTTGATCTCCAGTACCAAAAAACCCCAAAAAACAACATAAAAAAATAGCCCATCTGATAACAGTTGCATGAAATCAGAGAACACTTTTATTGAGATAGGCAATGTTTTACCACAATAAAATTATAGTTTTCTAAGCCACAGGTATCTGAATATTTTCTAGAGAGTTATTGACTAGCATAAGCACTAAATCTTGCATAAATCGCAAATCATGTCTAAACACAACCCAGTGTCTCTAACCTCATCTTTTTCTATTTTAAAGAGAGTAAAACTGAACAAAGTAAGTCAGATTAAATCCATTAAGAACAGAACAATGAAAGTGATACAGAAATTCAAAACACGATAATAGGAAATAAACAATGCTACCACAATGTCTCTTATTATCTTGAAAGTAGCTGTCCATGCCATCAGACATAATAAAATCAAACAAACAAACAAACAAAACAGAATCAAACTAGTAAAAACAAAATAATTAAAATATCATTGGACTTTAAAAGCAGATAATGGAGGGAGGGGTCTGGTCTCATTGTGTTGGGGAAGAGAAAATGGAAGTGGAACAAAGACAAAATGGCTGAAAAAGAGGAGTCCGGGAAGATAATGGAGCAGTAAGTAGCAGAGAAAGTGCATCCCTGAGAGTCACTGTCCAGATGCTGGAATATTGCAATGTGAGGAAGACAAGAAGGAGGAAAGTGGGTGCTCTGGAACCAAGAATCTGAAGTGAGAATTGAAGCCCCCAGAAAGTGTGAAGAGAGAAACTTCAATGAAGAAGGAGGTAGCTAGTAGTGCATTCTCCCTTAAATGGGAATCAATATACAAGAGGAATGATTTGAATATGTGGATGCACAGTCATGGTGACAGTGATGGTTGGCAACCACTGAGGTCTCTGCAGAGAGATGCAACAGTGGAGGGGAGCAGCATACATGAAAGGGAGCAGCAAATATGAAGTACTGCAATAACTGATAGTGAGTGCAGGGCTCTTGTTCTTGCCATGGGAGAAAAAATTGGTTTAGAGACATCTTGGAGAAGAGCACCCTGAGATCAGAACTCCGAATGGTGGCTAGCTCCCTCTAGTGGCTCTCAGCAGGGCTGAGATACATGGAATGTGCTCAGAAGACAGTGGGCCAAAGGTGACTGACCGACTGGTCTCCACCAGAAAATACAGGCTTACTGGCAGTACCCACCACCCCACCAAAAAGCTACTACTGGCCTCCTGAGATAGATCAACATAGATTGAAACTTTGCTTCTGCAGATTGTCTGCAAGGGAAAGCAGAGACAAACTGGACAAACCTGGAAGTAAAATTTTTTTCTGTTGTATCCCTCCTCTTATATTTGTCTTTGATTTACAGTTTTTGTTTTCTATTTTCTTCTTTTTCTTTTGCCTTCATTGTTTGATAGCTTTTACATAAGTGTAAATGTGGTTTTTAGCCTACCTGTGGCTCTGTTCTGTTCATTTCTTGTTTCACTCCTTCCTTCCAGTCTTCTACACCAATTTCTCAAATCTAACATGATCCACCTTGGTCTTCCAATCTTACTTCTAATCGCTTTCTCTTTTTCCAATTCTTTATTTTTTCCTTAAACTATATTAAATTTTAACATCTGAGGACAAAATTGACAAATCATTGAACACTTCATATAGTTTTCTGGTTTGTTTTATATTTTGATATGTAACCACCAATCAAGTTCACTTGGTTAAAAGTGGAAAATTAAGGGTTAGTTCAGTCTGTCATTTTCTAGGCTGTGTTTGATGATATTGTCCACTATAGCCAAAATTGACACAATTATTCTAAACAGCTGTTGGTGTGGTAATCCATGACTGAAATTGAATAAGGGTCACAGAAAATACAGTGGCACAGTGCCAAAGAACCAGGGACTGGGCCAAATAAACTTCCTGAAGAGGTAAGGTCTTCCAACAAATTCAAAACGAAAAAGTAGCTTCATCTGGAAAATACTTGAGAGAAGTAGTCATCATCTAAGCATCCTAAATACTAGCAATAAAGCAACCCACAATACAAAATTTACAGACATCACCACAGGAACTAAACTTAAAAAAGAAAGAATAAAAAGAAAAGAAAATGAGATGACACCTAAATAAAATGCAACCCCAAACACTGAATTTGCCAAAGGCAAACATAGGGGACAATGAGGTGAGACAATTTTAAATGTTCCCACAAGGCCTCTCTGAAGTGGTAACAGCAAAGCAATTGAATGAGGCCCTGAAAAATATGAAATTAAAATTAATCTCCCAGATACCTATAGAGATGGTGTTCAAAATAAGGACCATGATTAATGATGCTAGAGAAGATACAGAAAAAAATAGATGAGCTTAAGAAAATTATGGAAAATCAGCAAAGGAAAAAAAATAGAATCCATATAGCAAATATCAAGGAGAATAAAAATTCCATTGAAATTATTATAACTAGGGCTGGGGATTTAGCTCAGTGGCTTAAGCGCCTGCCTGGCAAGCGTAAGGTCGTGAGTTCAATCCCCGGTACCAAAAAAAAAAAAAAAAAAGAAATTATTATAACTAGATTAGGTCAATGTGAACATGGGATCTCAGATATTGAAGACAGGCTTGCTGTTAGCAGGCAGGGAAAGAAAGATTTCTCAAGAATAGAAAGAGAACATGAGAAATTAATCCAGCAGCTGCTAGATGAGACAAAGAAGAATAACAAGATTGAGTGGAGTCATTGAAAAAGCAGAAGGTTCCACAAATAACATCAAGAAAATGTTCACAGACATCATGGTGGAAAACGTTCCTGGTAGAGAAAAAGAATTTGACATGCAGATGAATGAGGCATATGTACCAACACTTACTCATGACCAAAAATAGGTACAGCCAGGTATATCATAGTCAAGATTCCAGAAATTCAGCACAAAAGAATCTTAAAAGCTCTTAGGGAAAAGAAACAAAGTACCTATGAAGGAAAAACCAGCAGAATCAAAGCTAACTTCTCAGCACAAACTCTCAAGTCAAGGAGAGGCCTGAATGAAGTATTCAAGGCTCTAATGGAAAAGAACTCTCAACCCAGATTAATGTACCCTGAAAAACTATCTTTCAAAACTGATGGAAAGCCCTGTGAATTGGTGCTATGCACGGACAGCTGGGAGGACAGCAAGATGCCAACCTTTTCCCCTGAGTCAACACTATTTGTGGACTACAGGAAAAGAGAACAAGAAGTCAGAAAGAACCAAGTTCTCCCTGCAAATTGGCACCATGTATGGGCCACTAGAGGGACAGCAAGATACCAATCTTTTCCCATGATTCAGCACCATTCACAGATTGCAGAGGAAGGGAAAAAGAAGTCAACAAGAAGCCAGGCCTGTCTGCCAACTGACACCATGTATGGGCTGCTGGGCAGAAAGCCAGATTCCAGCTCTGCCTAGCACATGGGCTGCAAAATAAGAAGAGTGAACTCTCCCCACCCCCTAATCTACCTGCTGATCTGGAGAAACACAGGCAGTGATAATAGCTATTGAGGTAAAATACAACTTAATGCTTGTAGTGTTTCATGTTTCACTGACTTTGCAAGTTTAAAGCTGATAGTCTGATCATCTATTCAGAGGCTACCAATACACAATGTACCATGTACAGGGGATCTCTTTGTGAAGGTGGTGGCCATTGTTAACTACTTATTATCTTGTTTTGAAGTTCTGTATTATTTTCATTGTTTTGTTGGCTTGAGTTTTATTCTGTTTTGTTTCATTTAGTTTTGTTATATCTGATGATATTGGCAGTTATTTAAAAGATAACAATCTATTATGGTAGGCATTATTATTATTATTATTATTATTATTATTATTAGGTACTGGGGATCAAACTCATGACCTTGCATTTGCTGGGCTGGCATTATGCTGCTGATCTGAATCCCCAGCCCTGTGGCAGGCATCTTGCATTTAATATCTTGTTTTGAAGTCCTTTACTACATTCATTGTTTTGTTTTTATGAGTTTTATTCTGTTCTGTTTTGTTTGATTTTTATTATGCCTGAAGGCAACTGTAATTATTTTGAACACAAAAAGAGGCATTATGGTAACCATTGTTGATTTCCTATTGTTGTGAAGTTCTGTATCACTTACATTGTTTTATTTTGATTGATTTTATTGCTTTATTTTGCTTGGTTTTATTCTCTTTAAAATAAAAATTAAAAGAAAAAACTGATGGAGAAATAAGATACTTCTATGACAAAGAACAGCTGAGTTAATTCATAACCACCAAACTAGCATTCCAAAATGTACTGAAGGACTTTCTAGAGAGAGATAATAAAGACAACAGCTCCATGAACCCCTACAGAAGCAATCTAACAGGCAAGGCAAACAATTAAGAGGGAAGACAAAAATGTGGGGGAGCCAACAATAGGAAAAGTCATAATAAAGATAAGTCAATACATTTGTCTTATAGCTATCAATATTAATGGTCTTAATTCACCAATCAAAAAACACAGACTGCCAGAATGGATCAAGAAGCAAAAATCCAACAATATGCTGCATATAAGAAACACATTTAATTCTAAAAGAAATTTCATAGACTGAAAGTCAAAGGATTGAAAACAATAGTACATTGACAGGAACCCCCCCAAAAAAAATCAGGGGTAGCTATTCTACTTGCAGACAAAGTGAACTTTACACCAAGACTGATTAAGAGAGATAAAGAAGGTCACTACATCCTCATAAAGAGAACAATCCAAGAGGAAGAGATAACAATCATAAATATATGTGAAACAATTATCAATACATCCAACTATATGAAATAAATATTAATGGATATGAAAAATCTAATAAAACAATTGTATTGGGAGATCTCAATACCCTCTGTCAGAAAGACAGATGATCAATAATTAAATAATCAATAATTAAATATTAAATATTAGATAATTAATAATTAAATAGAATATTTAAATTATAATATTTAATTAAATATATTAAATAAATTATTATATAATCATAAATTATTATAATATATTAATTAAATATATTAATTAAATTATAATATTTAATTAAATAAATTAAATAATTAAATATTAGAACTGAACACGATTTTGAATAAGTGGATTTATACATGTCTATATAGTGTTCCATCTCAACACATCAGAATACACATTCTTCTCAGCTGCACACAGGACATTCTCCAAATTAAACCACTTACTGTCTCATAGAACATACTTAAGGAAATGCAAAATTACTGAAATTATACTATTCATGCTATCACACCATAGTGCATTAAAATTAGGAATACATAACAAAACCAGATAAAAGGAAATCAACAAAGGCTACCATAATCCCTCTTGTTACCTTCAAAATAGCTTACCATACCATTAGACATAATAAAAGCAAACAAAATAAGACACAATGAAATCAAACCAAAAAAAAATGAAAATAATACAGGATTTCAAAACAAAATAATAGGAAATTAACAATGGCTACCACTATCTATTTTTTGTTGCTTCTTCCTCTTTTTTTCACTTTCAGAATGTGTATTATACATTTTGGATTCCTCTAACAGCATTACTTTATTTTTTTCCATCTTGTCATTTGTCCTTTTCCTGTTTCATAATTTTTTAAAAGATTTTATTTAAAGAGAAAAAAAAACAGACAAAACAGAAAAATCGTAGCAACAATACAGAAAAAAATAAGAGCCAAAACAAACAAACAAAACCCCAAAACAACAACAATAACAAAAAAAACCCTAAGAAATCACTACTTGATACGTTACGTACTCTCATCATTGGAAATATTTGTTCAAGTTACAAAATTAAAGCATACAAAGTAGACATTCAAACAATGAGACTGTTAACAGTTCTGCTCAACCATCTAACAAAAACAGTAGTATAGCCATGTATCCTACACACTTAAATATACATGCAATTATATCCTTTAGAGCACTTTCTGTCCCTCTCTTTTTTACAGTAGCAATTACACATTTTGGGTTTTATTACACCTAAAGTTCTTATTACTTTTTACACTAGAGAAACAATGTGATATTTATAAATATCCTTATTTATTTCACTAATGAGGATGGTCTCAAGTTGACTCCATTTCCCTATGAAGGCCTCAAGATCATCCTTTTTTATAGCTGACTAGCATTCCATTGTGTAAAAATAAGACATCTTTTTCATCTACTCTGCAGTTGATGGGCATCTTGGTTGTTTCCAAGATTTATCTATCACAAATTGGGCTGCTATAAACATAGGTGCACATATATCACTGTGATATGAACTTTTCAGTTTCTGTGGGAAAATACCCAGGAGGGGAATAGCTGGGTTGAATAGACCTTCCAATCCTAATCTTCTGAGAATTCTCCATATGGATTTCCATAGTGGTTGCACCAGTCTGCACTCCCACCAACAGTGGAGCAGTGTTCCTTTTTCCCAAATCCTCGCCAACATTTATTATCAGTTGATTTCTTGATGGCAGCTATTCTTTCTGGTGTGAGATGATATCTCAATGTTGTTTTAATTTGCACTTCTCGAATGCCCAGTGATGGTGAACATTTCTTCATGTATTTGTTTGCCATTTGTATATCTTCATCTGAGAACTGTGTGTTCATCTCAGCTGCCCATTTTTGGAGAGGGTCTTTGAATTTGGGCGGCTTGATGATTTTCAATTCTTTATATGTTCTTGATATAAGTCCTTTGTCTGAGGGGTTGCTGATTAAAATTCTTTCCCATTCTGTGGGTTTTCTTTTCACTCTGATGGTGATTTCTTTTTAAGTGCAGAAACTTTTCAATAATATGAGATCCCAGTTGTTGATTCTCTGGTATTTCCCATGCAATTTGTGTTTTGTTCATGAATTCTCTGCCTACCCCTATGTCTCCAAGATTTCTCCCTACCTTATCTTGTAGTAGATTTAGTGCTTCTGTTTTAATATTTAGGTCTTTGATCCATTTAGACTTTAGTTTTGTGCATGGTGATAGGCATGGATCTAGTTTCACTCTTCTGCATGCGGAGAGCCAATTTTTCCAACACTATTTATTAAAGAGGCTATCCTTCCTCCAGTGAGCATGTTTAGCCACTTTGTCTAATATCAGGTGGCTGAATGTCTTTGTACCTATACTTGCATTTTCTAATCTGTTCCATTGATCCTCAGGTCTATTTCTTTGCCAGTACCATACTGATTTTATCACTGTGGCTTTGTAGTACAGTTTCAAGTCAGGGATAGAGATGCCTCCTGCCTTGCCTTCATTGCCCAGAATTGCCTTTGCTATTCTATGTTTCTTCTGGTTCCAAATGAATTTTAGAAGCGTTTTCTCTAGATCTGTGAGGTATATCAATGGTATTTTGATTGTGATTGTGTTAAATCTGTATAACAGTTTGGGGAGTATGGCCATTTTCACAATGTTGGTTCTTCCTATCCAACAGCATATAGTCCTCCTTTTTGGTTGGGTCTCTCTCTGGTTTTGGTATCAGAGTAATGTTTGCCTCCAGGAATGAATTAGGGAGGATTGCTTTCTTTTCAATGTCATTGAAGAGTTTAAGGAGTATTGGCATCAAGTCTTCTCTAAATTTCTTATAGAATTCAGGTGTGAATCCATCAGAACCTGGGCTTTTCTTTGTTGGTAAGTTTTTTTAAAATTACATTTTCAATTTCAATAGCTGATATTGCATTATTCAAAATTGCTATATCTTCTTGGTTGAGCTTTGCTAGTTCATATGTTTCTAGAAATCTGTCCATTTCCTCTGTGTTTTCCTCTCTATGTGAGTAGATTTTCAAAGTAGGTGTTCATGATCTTTTCAATTTCCATGCGATCTGTGGTAATTTCCCCTTTATCGGTCCTTATTGCATGAATTTGGGGTTTTTCTTTGTTTTTCTTTCTAAGGATAGCTAGAGGTTTGTCAATTTTGTTTATCCTCTCAGAATCCAGGTTTTGGATTCATTAATTCTTTTTTATTTTTATTTTTATTTATTTATTTTTTTTGGTACTGGGGATCGAATGCATGACCTTGCACTTGCCCGGCAGGCACTTAAGCCACTGAGCTAAATCCCCAGCCTGGATTCATTAATTCTTTGTGTTGTTTTTTCTTAGTTTCAATTGCATTGATTTCTGCTCTAATCTGTACTATTTCCTCTCTTATACAATCTTTGGGTTTAACTTGCTCTTATTTTTCTAGTAGGATGAGATGAAGCATTAGGTTGATTATTTGTGCTCATTCTATTTTCATGATATGACTATTTATTGCTATATGTTTCCCTCTTAAGACTGCTTTCATTGCATCCCACAGATTACAATAGGTTGTTTCCACATTTTCATTAAATTGTAGGTATTGCTTTATTTCTTCCTTAATTTCATCTGTAGCCCACTGGTTGTTTAAAAGGTTGTTGTTTAATTTCCATGTATGCATGCAGGTTTTGCAATTTCTTTTGCCATTAATTTTCAATTTCAGTGCACTATGGTCAAATAGCATGCATGAGATAATTTCAATACCGTTGCATTTAATTAAAAATGTTTTATGGGATATTATGTGGTCTATTTTGGAGAATGTCCCGTGCACAGCTAAAAAGAATGTGTATTCAGATTTGGTTGGGTGGAACACTCTGTAAAGATCTACTGAGTCCAATTGCTCACAGGTATGATTCAGTTCTACTATTTCTTTGCTAATTTTTTGTCTAGTTGATCTATCTCTTTGTGACAGTGGGCTGTTAAGGTCACTGTAATAGTGTGTTCTTGTGTATTTGGTTTTTCATGTCCCTTAGTATCTGTCTTATATAGTTTTGTGCTCCTGTGTTTGGTGCATATATATTTATAATTGTTAGTTCTTCATCTTGAGTTTTTCCACTTACAAGTATGTAGTGACCTTCTTTGTCTCTTTTAATCCTTTTAGGTTAGAAGTTCACATTGTCTGCAAATAGAATAACTACCCTTGCTTTTTTCTGGGTTACCATTGCATGGAATACTGTTTTCCATCCTTTGACTTTTAATCTATTGGTTTCTTTTTGAGTCAGATGTATACAGCATATTGTGGGATCCTATTTCGTGATCCATTCTGTCAATCTGTTTCTTTTGATATGTGAATTGAGCCCATTTACATTTATGGATATCACTGATATGTACTGGCTTGATTTTGCCATGTTGTGTTACTGTTGTTAGTTTCCTGCTTTTCTCCCTTGTTTACTTTCTTGTCCAGCCTGGTGATGTCTTTCTGCTGTTGTTTTGGAGATTGTGGTAATTTTTATCTATACCTAGGATGTCCTTCAGCACTCTTTCTAAAGTTGGTTTGGTGGATATGAATTTCTTTATTTGTTCTTTGTCATGGAAGTATCTTGTTTCTCCATTAAATTCGAAAGACAGTTTTGCTGGGTACATCAGTCTGGGTTGAAAGTTGTTTTCTTTTAGAGCTTGAAATACTTCACTCCAAGCTGGTCTTAACCTGAAGGTTTGTGCTGAGAAGTCTGCTGTGATTCTAATAGGCTTTCCTTGGTAGGTGAGTTGTGTCTTTTCTCTAACAGCTTTTAGTATTCTGTTTTTACACTGTATGTCTGAGATCTTAATTATTATATGTCTGGGTGTACGTTTATGTTGGTCATGACTGTGTGGGGTTCTATATGCCTCACTTATTTGTATATCTGATTTCCCCCCATGTTTGGGAAATTTTCTGGCATTATTTCTGTGAGCAGCTTAGCTATATCCTTTGCATTGTCTCCTGCCTCCTCACTAATGCCTATTACTCTAACATTGTTTCTCCTGCATCATCTTGTAGCTGTTGAATTGTCATTGCATGCTGCTTTGTTGTTTTTATAAGTTCTACACTTTCAATATAGCTATCTGCAATCCTGTCCTCAAGGTCTAAAATTCTATCCTCAGTTTCATTTAAGTGGCTTTGCAGGCTTTCAATGCAATTTTTTCTAGCTTGCATATCTCTTTCAATTTGTTTTGTAGTTTCTGCTTGTTTTGTGCATTGTTCATTCAAAGTTTCAATCAATTTCCCATGCTCCTGTAGTTTCTTATCTATTTCTTCTCTAGCTACTCTCTTTCCTTATCACCTGCACTTGCCCCTGATGGACTAGATGTTCGGGATTGCATTTTGCCTTTTCATTTAGGCATTTTCACCTTCTGGGTAAATTTCTGGTCTTTCTATTCCAATAGTCACAACCTTCTGCAATGTGTGTTTCAGGGTTCTACTGCGTTGTTGATGTTTGTCAAATTGCTGTGTAACACCATGAAGAGGAGATCTAGTCTCCTGAATTCTTCCTACTATGCCTCTTGGGTGAGTCCTATATTCTTTCTGGGCTAACTAGCCCAGAAGTATTGATGTAGGACAACTCTTAGTTCCTGCTGCTGTTATATCTTCAGGTTGTGGCAGGTCACCAGGTCTCCCAGGTTATAGTGTTTTTGTCAACTGAGGCCCTACTGTGTCACTGGGGGTCTCACAAGTTCTTTTAATTTCCCCTAAATTTGGGCAGGGCAATATTGGCACTCTCTTCAACCCATCTGATGTTCTCTTTGGTGGGAGGGGGTTACCTACTCTCTTGTCAGGTTAGCCACGGTCTTACAGTTGGAGGGAGTTTCACTTCTGCTCCTATTTACCCACTTCAGACCTCTATTTTATGGGGCAAACTCACCACACTGACTGGAGCCTGATGAAGTCTTCTGTTTGGGTGAGGGGTTCCTGAGCCTCTCATTGAGCCAGCATGGTAATCCACTGCAGTCCAATGTTCCTGGTGGAAGGGCAGGTCAGCAGCTGTGGTCCCAGGCAACTCATGCCTGTGGCAGACCCAGGCACCTCAGGCCCTCCAGCACTGGTCCCCGCAATGTTCCCTGTGGGCGAATTGTGGGCCTAGCTCTCCTGAGCAGCCCCCTCTCCCAGCTGCCAGTTCTGCGATATTCCCAGTACAGAACAGGCCCTGCTCTCAGCTGCCAGGCAGCCATGTTCCCTGCGTGTGAAGGGCAGGCCTACCTCTCCTGAGCACCCCAGGCTCTCAGCAGCGAATCCTGTGATGTTCCCAGTCCTGAACAGGGACAGCTCTCAGCTGCCAGGCCAGCAATGTTCCCAGTTGCAAACAGGCCAGCTCTTAGCTGCTGGGATGGCGATGTTCCCTCCACCATTAGTTTTTTATGCTAGAGAGATAACACAGTATTCATACATGTGAGTCCAAACCATTTCATCCATGAGCATTATCTCAAGTTGCACCCATTTACATAAAGTGGCTCAAGATTATCCTTCTTTATAAAAGAGTAGCTTTCCATTGAATGAAAATACTGTATCTTTCTTATCCATTCTGTGGTTGATGGGCAAGCTACTGCTGCTTTTTTCTGGTTTCCTTTCACATGGAACACTGATTTCTCATCTTTGACTTTCAGTCCATAAATTTACTTTTTTTTCATAAATTTACTTTTGAGTAAAATGTATTTCTTGTGTATTGCATATTAATGGATTTTTTTCTTTATCCACTCTTGCTGTGTTTCTTTTTTTGGTGAGTTGAGTTCATCTACATTAGTGTTGACAACTGGCATGCATTGAGTAATTCTGCCATGCCTCTTTCCAATGGCCACCACATTTCCCCTCCATTCAGTTGCCTGCCCCACTTGGTATTCAACTCTGCTGTTTTTCCTGGAACCATGGTCCTCTTTATGTCTCTCTAGAATATCTTTCAGCAATCTTGGTAGGTGGTGATGAATTCCTTCAGTTTTCTTTATCATGGAAGTATCATATTTATCCATAAATTTTGAAAGATAGCTGTGTAGAGTAAATCAACCTGGGCTGGAAGTTGTTTTCTTTCAGAATTTGAAACACTTCACTCCAAGCTCTTCTTGACTAGATAGTTTGAGAAGTCTGCTGTGACTATTTCCTTTATAGGTGATGTGTTTTTTCTCTAACAGTTTTTAATATTCTGCTCTTGTGCTGAATTTCTAGAATCTTGATTATTATATGTTTGAGTGTAGGTTTATTTTGGTTATAGCTAGTTGGATTTCTATATGTTTGACACCACTAAGAGAATTACTCAATGTTGTGTTTTCTACTACTCAAACCACTCACTTTATTTTGGTAATTTTTATTTGAAAGAGAATAAAACCAAGCAAAACAAAACTGAATGAAGCCAATCAAAGCAAAACAGTGTAAGTGAAACAGAACTTCATAACAATAGAAAATCAACAGTTCCCATAACTTGAGACATAGTAAAAATCAAACAAAGCAAAACAGAGAAGAACTCATAAAAACCAAACAATGAATGCAGGGATGGAGATTTAGCCCCGTGGCATGAGCACCTGCCTTGCAAGCATGTCATCATGAGTTCAATCCCCAGTACCAAAAACAAAACAAAACAAAACAAAAAATACAAAAAACCAATGAATGCAATAAAGGATTTCAAAACAAGATAATAGTAAATCCAAAATGCCTACCATCTTCTTATTTTTGAAATAGCTGCTCATGCCATTGGATATAATAAAATCAAACAATGGGGTGGAAATTTAGCTAAGCAGCATACATGCCTGCCTAGCAAACACAAGGTCATGAGTTTGGTCCCCATGATGAAACAATAAAATAAAATAAAACAAGACAAAATAGAATAAAACCCAACCATAGAAAACAATGAAAATGATATAGAACTTTAAAACAAGATAATAGGGAATTAACAATGGCTTCCACCTTCAGGCGATCCCCCATAGATGCTATGTTACATATCGCTGTCCTCTGAACAGATGATCATTCTACTGGATTTAGGCCTGCAAAGTCAGTGAAACACTAAACACTTCAAGAACTAAATTGTATTTTATGTCAATGCTATCATCACAGCCTATGTTTCTTTGGATCAGCTGTTTACTTATGGGGGCAGAGGGTGATCTTGGCTTTCGCCTCCCAACTCACATGCCAGAAGGGGCTGGTATCTGGTTCTTCCTCCAGCCAGCCACACATGGTGCAAACTCATAGGGAGATCTTAGCTTCTTGTTGGCTTCTTGTTCTCCCCTGAAGTTCACAAGTGGTGCTGATTCATGGGAAAAGGCTGTGTCCTGGTTCTCCACCCAGTGGTTCATGCATGACACTGACTCACAGGAATGGTCAAGTTCCTCACTTTTAACCATTATTTTGTATACTACACATTTTACTATTATCGCAACTACTCTTTACCCTGGGCTATGTACAAATACCAGTAATTGTAATGAACAACATAAATCAGAGACCACTCAAGCAGGCTTTTGTGAAGGTAATGAGGCACAAGATTCATATACCTGGGTACAGGCAGATGGAGGGTGGAAAGACTGTGGGGAACAAAGAAAAGTAGGGCTTTTGTAGGGATTGGAAAGGGCGGCTCATGTGAGATCAGGAGAAGTATCTTGTAAGCAGGTCAGGGAAAGCACATCATGTGAGGAAGTCTGAGCAAACACCGTGGTCAAAGCTTTCAAAATGTCTGGTGCAAAAGCATGGATGTTATCACATGTTCTGGTACTGGGAAGACTTAGTGCTACAACATCCTTCTTTGTGTTTACTGATGGTAACACCTGTCCTGGGACTGCAGTTTTTGCTGAGAACAATGTGGCTGCTTAAAAACAGGTTGGGTGCTGGGAAATTTATGCCCCTGTCAAGCCTGACAGTAACAATTTTACATATTTTATGGAAATATCAGTTCATAACCTCTAGCACTATAACTGCAAGACCAAGTACCTTGACCAAATAAATACATTATTGTAATTATACATATGTTATAATATATATAGTGATACATAGTAATATATGTGATTATACTTATATATCAATAATTTGTATTTATGCATATGCAATGTATGTGTATAATATACCTATGTGTATATCTTATGTATATATATGCATATACATGTGCATAAACTTTTCATATGCTTTACTTATCAACATGATATTGCTGGAGATTCTAGAAGAGTCAGATCTATTTATTTGGTTAATGTCACATAAATGTCAAGAAGTTATGGAGCTGACAACAAACAGTTCATCCCTGGATCTTTATTCCTCTTTTCTAACTCTTTCTGCTCCTCAAATAAAATGTTTTTATGTTGTTTAAGGTTATGTGGGCATTCCTTCCTTAAAGTCTCCTATTATTTCAGTATTTCTTTAATATGATTTGACACATTTAGAGGGCCAATTGGTTTTCATTTTCTATATGATGATATGCTGAAGTCTCAGACTTTACTGACCTAGGAGAATTTGCTCCTCCCAGGGGTAAATATTTCTTTGAGACAGTAAACTCTTGGTCATTTGTATGCACAGCATTCACAGCAGAGACAACTCCATTATTTTCTCACACATTTTAAACCAATATTCACCAGTCCTAATCATTCTAAAACCATATTTAATAAAATGGTTTTATGCCATGCATACTGATAGAATTACTCAGACTAGGCAATCTTGAACTACTGACTCAGTCTGGCCTGTTTCTTCCCTCAGAGACCACAGATAACAGACGTTGGCATTTTCCACTTTGTTTTTACCTTCTGACTAGCCTTGGGACATTTCCAAGTGTACCCCCAATAACAAGATATGCCCTATCTTCCTGATATCAAGGAGTAAAACAAACTGTGTTTTGCACCACAGTTATTTTCTAAATAGGTTGGAATTACTACACATAAAAAACCTAGGGGAGTATCAAGAAATATGGTGGAACAGTAAGCAGCATAGTAAACAGCCTCTCTGAGAGAAAAGGTCCAGACATTGCAATATAGCGTTGTGGGGAAGACAAAAAGGAAGGAAATGGTTCCCCTCGATCCAGGAAGAATGTAAAGTGAGAGTTGAAGCCCACAGAGGGAATAAAAAAAAGAAAAACTTAAACAGAAGAAAGTGGTAGCTGGTGGTGCTTTCATCCAGATCCAAACTAACCATGTGAAAAAAGTTGTTGAAACCTGGGGATGCATGTGCACATTGAAGCTATGTGGAGGTTGGCAAGCCTGAATACCTCTGTGGGGAGATATAGTGGTGAAGGGGAGCAGCAAACTGGAGAACTGCACTGCCAGGCAGTGAGTGGGGGGATTCAGTCTTCCTGTGGGCAAGGGGGATTGGCTGGGGGCCATTTTGGAGTTGGGCAGGATAAGTCCAGAGCAAGAACTACAACCAGCTTCATTCAGCCACTCCTAGCTTGAGGCAGACTGGTGCAAATTGTTTGGAATGAGTCCAGCACCTGTACATATTCCAACAGCCACCACTGAGG
The DNA here is from genome assembly GCA_004027295.1 of Dolichotis patagonum. Taxonomy (NCBI): domain Eukaryota; kingdom Metazoa; phylum Chordata; class Mammalia; order Rodentia; family Caviidae; genus Dolichotis; species Dolichotis patagonum. The sequence goes on along the minus strand of PVJX010032274.1, from coordinate 4,503 downwards.
TTTCCTTAAAGCTATCCACAACCAGCTCCACCCCTCTGCACTTACAATATACAGTGAGGGCTCCCGGCTGTTAACCAGCCCAGGAATGAGGGAGCAGCCTGCGCCACTCCTGCTTGCACTCCATCAGCCACTGGTATGCCTACACCATTGCACCCAATGGTCACCATCAGATATCCCTAGCCAGCATGGGCTAAAAAAAGCAAATGGTCTTGCTTCAGAAAAATTGTAGCCAACACAGGAAGTGCCAGGGACCATACTACTCACTAGGTCTGGAAGTAACCAGAAACATGACAAGAGGAAGAAGCAAAAGGTAGTCTCTGGGCTCCAACTCAAGCAGTACTGGTCCAGGAGATGTAAACACAGAAGAGATCAGGAGTCACACAACAGAAGTTTCTGAAGCAACAGCAACTGAAATAAAAAAAAACAACTTCAAGAGGCTATAAAAGAACTTAGAACAGAAATACTATCTCAGTTAAAAGAAGAAATGAGGAACAATAAAAGAATTCTTAAGCACCTCTAAAGAAGACATAGATGGAAGAATAGAAGAGCATAGAAAAAAAGGGAAACCTTCAATGCAGAATAAAAAAAAATCAAGACTACATGAAACAGATTCAAAGAGTTTACCAGGAAGTTAAAATCTCCAATGAAAGCTTGCAAAACTGCTTGAAAGGAACTAAAAATAGACTGTCAAACCTTGAAGACAGGTTTGCAACTTGTAATCATGAAAGGAAAGATCTCTTAAAAATAACAAGGAACCAGGAAGAAGCAATACAAAGGCTACAAGATGACAAGAAGTATAACTTAAGAATTAAAAATGTAGGGCTGGGGATTAAGCTCAGCGACATAAATGCCTGCCTTGCAAGCACATGGTCCTGAGTTTGATCCCTGGTACTGATTAAAAAAAAGAACTAGAAATGTGAGTGAAAAAGCAGCAGTCAACACAAATGAACTACAAAGGCTATTTAGAGAAATAATTAAAGAAAACCTCCCAAGCATAGGAAAAGGAAATGATATTCAGATAAGTGAGGCATACAGAACTCCAGCCAGCTATAAACAAAATAAATGTGCAACCAGAAATACAATAATGAATTTCAGATCCCAGAAATTCAACACAAGAACAAAATATTGAAAGATGTGAGAGAGAAGAGACAGATCACCTATAAAGGAAAATCCATCAGAATTGCAACAGATTTCTTCACACAAAGCATCAAATCAAGAAGACCTTGGAATGAAGTATTCCAAGTCCTGAAAGAAAAATAACCTTCATCCAGATTGATGTACCCTGTAAAACTATCTTTCAAAACTGATGGAGAAACAAGGTACTTTCATGACAAAGAACATCTGAAGGAATTCATGACCACCAAACCAATACTACAAAAAATACTGAAGGACATTCTAGAGAGACAGGAAAAAAAAGACTATGGTTTCAGGAACAGCATCAAAGGAAGATCACTGAATGGGGCAGACAATGGAATGAAGAGGAAAAGTAGGCAACCAACAGCAGAAAAATAGCATGGCAGAGATGAAGCAGAGAAAGTTGGCCATAATCACTAATATAGATGTCCTCAGTTCACCTATAAAAAGAAACACAGGGAAAGTGGATCAGAAGATAGGGTCTATTCACATGCTTTATAAAAATAACACATTTAACCTGAAGAAGGGTTTATAGGCTGAAAGTCAAAGATGAGAAAATAATGCTCTATTTGACAGGGAACCAGAAAAAAGTGGGGATAGTTTGTCCAACAGCTGCATACTGTTTAGAAAGCCATGACACTTTTTTTTTATAAAACTACTCAGCTATAAAGACAGATAACCTTGAGGCTCTTGTAGGTAAATAGATATAACTTGAGATCATGCTCAGGGGTAACAAGGCTCAGAGTCACCTAGGTGAATAGCATATTGCCTCCCTAGTATAAAAACTAAGGGAATTAATGGGATCCAAAATGCACAATTACACCCTGTGAAAGTGAAAGGGTAGGAATTGTATAAAAAGGGAAGGCAGTGGACATTGTTATTTTATTATCATGATTTGAAACCAATATTGTTTTCATTCTGTTGAGTTTGGCTTTATTCTGTTTCAGTTTGTCTACTTGTATTACATTTGATGGCATGAATAGCTATTCCCAAGATAGCAGGATATACTATGGTAACAATTTTTGATTTTCTATTAGCTTGATTTGAAGCCATGTATTGCTTTCGTTGTTTTGTTTTGACTGATTTTATTCTATTTTGTTTTCTTTGATAGCATGAAATCTGATGATATAAGCAATTACTTTGAAGACAATAAGATTCATTATGATACCCATTGTGGTTTGACTATTTTCTTCATTTAAAGTCCTATACTGTCTCCATTGTTTTGTTTTTATTGGTTTTGTTCTGTACTGTTTTGTTTGATTTTATTATGCCTGATGGTATGGGCAATTCTTTTTAAGATAACAAGGGCACTATGGTTGCCATTATGGATCTCCTTGTATTTTGTTTTTAAGTCATGTACAGTGTGCATTCTTTTGTTTTGATATACTCTATTTTGTTTTGTCTCAATTGAAATAACTGAAGGTAGCAGGGTGATTCAGCCACAAGGGAGGGTAATAGTGCCTGAAATGTATCTAAATGCTTTGGTAAGTTCCCACACTGCTGCTTGTACTATGTCGGAATGCATTTCTTAACACTAGCTGTGTATTTCCATACAAAATTCAGACTTTGGAATCTGAGTCCTTTTCCAGTGTTGACCAGAGTTTATTTCCTTGGTTGAATCTCATGCTGAAACCACTGGGTGCAGCCATTTTAATTTGCCTTGCTCAACTTATAAAGACTCTTCTGAACAGAATAAAGTAAGATTTCCTTTAAGGATTATGGGTTTTGTTTGGTCTCCTGACAAGGCAGCACTGAGAAGTGGTAGGACAAATGGCATTGTTGTTTTCCTATTTCCTTAGCCTGCCTTGGTGAGTAGGAGAATTGAAGCTACCTTGTGTGGAGAGTCACACACAAAGTCAATGTAAGTGTTCCAAGGTAGGAACCAGGGCACATCACAGGGAAAAGGTGTTCTGGAATCCAATCATAGTGGAGCATGCCTATAATACCAGCCTTATGGAAGAGTGAAGCATTAGGAGCTTGGATTACATGGTGAGTTTCCTGTCAGCTTGTATCATAGTAAGAGCATGTCTCTCAAAACAAAGGAAAACACACACACACACACACACACACACACACCCATACACACACAAAGACGTTGTCTTGATGCTGTTTTATTTCATACCTTGAACTCATGGGTAAAGAAGACAGTTTTGAAGACCTAAAACAGTGCGATTAATGTAATGGGAAAGGTGAAAAAAAAAGCATGACACACAATTATTTTGTATTGCCTGTATTTTAATATACAACCCTTTTGGTTGGGAATGTAAATCAGAAGTATATGTCTTGATAGTCATTTACCAGGGCCTGAATTTAATCCCTGCATCTTAAAAACATATATAGATAGATAGATAGATAGATAGATAAATAGATAAATATTAGTACCTATAAGAATTATTTATATATATATTAGTACCTATAAGAATTATTTATATATAAATATATATAAATAAATATTTATATAAATATATATAAATAGTTCTTATAGGTACTTATATATATAAATAATTCTTATAGTTACTAATAGCTATCTACTATATACATATATACTATATACTACTATATATATGTATATAGTTATGCAAAAATCATTCTGTATAGTGTAATTGACATATAAAGATACTGTTTTACAGTGTATAAATGAATGATATTTGAATTATTATTTTTATATAACAATATATTTTTAAATTATAAGCAAAAATGATATATAATTATTTATAAAATGTGCTTTATGTAATGTAACACATAACATCATATATTGAAACAGTTATGTTTCTGAGAACTAATCCTTTGTTTTGTATTGTATATGTTTGCAGAATATAATGATTACATTCATTGTGGGAAATCAGTACCTGTGCATAACATATCCCAATTCTTTATTTTTTCTTCTCCTACCTACCTCTCCTTTTTGCCAGTATCATGTTAATTTATTTACAAGTCTATATAAAGCTAATTACCAAACACAAAGATTAACAAGTGATTAATAGGCCAAAAACATATGAAACATAAGCTTCTACTGAAATTTACACTAAATGAAGGTGTACTTTTAGATACACTGTCCATTCTGGATTGAGTCATGAGAAAAATGCAAATTAAAACCACACTGAGATTCCATCTCACCCCAGAAAGAATGGCCAGGATAGGAAAACCTACCAACAACAAGTGTTGGAGAGGCTGTGGGGAAAAAGGAACTCTTCTACACTGTTGGTGGGAGTGTAGACTGGTGCAACCACTGTGGAGGTCAGTCTGGAGATTCCTCAAAAAGCTGGGTTTGGAAGTCACATTTGACCCAGCTATTCTACTTCTGGGCATGTTCCCAGAAGAACTGAAAATATCATACCACAGTGATATATGTGCACTCATGTTTATAGC
>PVJX010032273.1:0-20567 GCA_004027295.1 Dolichotis patagonum | reverse complement strand
AGAATTGAAAACAACCTTCAAAGACAAGGACATCCAGAAGACTATTAAACATAAGACATTCAAGTAACCTAAATGAGATATAATTAAATATTTTCTAAAATAGCATTTAAAATTATAATGACACATATGTTCTTATGTTTAAAGTATGGTTTATATAAATAGCATATAACTGATCTCATTTTTGTTTTGCTCTGTTTTTGTTATGATTTTTAATACCTAAATTGATAGTCTCCATGTTTTAACTGATGAGTTTAATGCATTCATACTGATGGCTGTGATCAAAATATTTAGACCCTCTATATTCTCTTCAGAATATCTAACCCTTTCTATCATCAGAAATGCATACGATTCAGGAATTAACAATGTTCTATCAGAAATAGAATATTGTCACTTCCCATACGGTTGACATTTAATTTGCTCTAAAATAGTGACATTGCCCACAATGATGAGTATGCACATCGTTTTATATATTTACTGGTTATATGTGTTAGATTTCTCTAAATTATGATCAGGAGAAGAATAGGTGTGTAAAAACTCAACTATATTTGATATTGCACAGTTGCTCTCTAAGATGATTAATTTATATTACCATCGTTAGTGTCTATGAGAGCTGATATCTCCCTGCCTATTTTCCAATAGTCACTACTGTTAGTCATTTTTAATTTTGTTGATTTGAAATAATGTTAACTGCTTTACCTTGTCCTTAAATTTTACATACTTAATGGTGCTACTTAAGTGTCTTACCTTTGTTGGTCTTTCGTGATTCCTTTTTACTATATATTCTTGATTCTTATCCTGTGTAGTTTTCTACACTAGTTATTCAGTCTTTAATCATATAGAAATTTAAGGGACTTTATTTTTATTGTTTCAATTTTTTTCAAAATTATAAGCCATTTATCTATTGTTTACATAATTTGACTCTTTGATGAAATTCTTCCCTGTCTTCGTTGGTATCTTTTCATAAATTTTGAGATTTCTAGCCTTCAGCTTAAAATAATGAAAGTATCTCAACCAATAACACTTCTACTCTTCAGGATTATTCCTTGCCAATCTCTTACGTATAATGTAAACAAATAATTTTTGGTATTCCACAAACTTTAAAATAAATATGGCATAAAAGTATAACATTTACACTCACTAGAGATTAGTGTTTTAAAATAAATTCATAATATATATGAACAAACATGCAATTTAAATAGAAAAGCATTAACTGTGGGTTTTAGCGTGCTTAAGACCCATAATATACCGTTATAGCACTAACCTGTCAATATAAATACTTATCATAGAGTAAGAGGAGGATGAACAAATATGATTGACCTCTCTCTCATTTTTCAATGATTATTATATGATCAAAAACTGGAGCCCTAGAGATCTCACTCACAATGATCCTGAGATATCTGAGTAATCAGTTTGGCTCAATGACTGGAAATTCAACTTCTAACAATCATTTTTCTAGAACTCTCCCACAAAAGAACAAAGAAAACTGCATATAAATTTGGAACTGCATATAAATTTCAAATCATCTCTCTGCTGCCACGATCAGCACTAACATTCTTGCATCGTAGCAGCAGTTCACATATCTACAGGTGTGTGTCCTGTGTGTGTGCATGTGTATTCATTTGAATTGTTTGAATAGTCAGTGTACAAGACAAAAGGATTGATTAATAGTGATTAGCAATTTGCCAAAGAGGATAATGAAGTTTCCTGTTTTCCCAGAAGATTGATACACTCACTTCCTGCTAAAATAACATCCTTAAATGGTCTCTACATTGTTCCTTTCCTCTATCTGTAACAAGATTTACATAAAATTTGGCATAGATAATCAAAAAACACAATAAAAGTTTGAGTTGAAAAAATATTTTGATATTTGATAGGTTAATTTAAAAGCATTGTGAATGCTCCAAAAGTCATCAAGAATTGTTAGCTTTATATTATGTAAAATTACAAAAAAAACCCAAACACCAAAACAAGATATGCTCAGAATTAAGTAGACTATTCTGTAGCAGTGATTCACATCCTTAAAATAAAACATTGGGAGGTATGCCACTAATGTATATTGTAATCAGTAGTGGTATTGATCAAAGTATAAAATCTGTGAACAATGATGTTTATATAAATTAGCACTGATTCAAAATTAATCTTAAGATAGTATCACTATCATATGTTTACATTTGAATACACCTGGGCATATATAACAGAGTATATAAAAGTGTAGAGTTATAGCAGCTACCAGATGTGCTTGCATGCAATCCTCAGTCTGTTTCATTCATCCAACCATCTTGGAGATAATACTGCACTAGGATATTCAGCATCAATGGGATATGTGTAAATTGCTTCTATATCTTTGTTTGATATATGGTTTTTATATTTAATTTCTGACTTCCATTTTTTCTTTTATTTAGGGGTAAGTATCTAGTGGAAAGAAGGCAGAAATAAAGGCAAGATGGTTAGAGCATGTATAGGCATATTGTTTTGCAGGTGTAAAAATGCTAGCATATCTCAATAAAAATAAAATTTTTATAAATTGGATCAAAAAATGGCAAATTAAAAATCTAAATGGATCAAAGATCTAAATATTAAAACAGAAACACTAAATCTGTTGGAAAACAAAGTAGGTAAAAACCCCGAAGATATAGGGGTAGGTAGAGAATTCATGAACAAGAATCAAACTGCATGGGAAATACTTCCCAGAATCAATAACTGGGACCATATCTTATTAAAGAGATTCTGCATGTCGAAAGAGATTTCCAGCAGACTGTAAAGAAAATCCACGAATTGGGAAAAAAATCTTAATGGATTGTCCCTCAGACAAAGGACTTCTGTCTTGAACTTATAAAGAATTAAAAAAAAAATCAGACCCGCGAAATTCAAAGACCCAATCCAAAAATGGGCATCTGAAATGAATACACAGTTCTCAGATGAAGAAATATGAATGGCAAATAAATATATGAAAAAATGTTCATCATCATTAGTCATTAGAGTAATGCAAATTAAAATCACACTGAGATTCCATCTCACCCCAGAAAGAATGGCCAGAATAGAAAAAAACTACCAACAACAAGTGCTGGAGAGGCTGTGGGGGAAAAAGGAACTCTTCTACACTGTTGGTGGGACTGTAGACTGGTGCAACCAGTGGAGGTCAGTCTGGAGATTCCTCAAAAAGCTGGGTTTGGAGGTCCAATTTGACCCAGCTATTCCACTTCTAGGCATATTCCCAGAAGATCTGAAAACATCATACCACGGTGATATGTGTGCACCCATGTTTATAGAAGCACAATTTGTAATAGCCAGATCTTGGAAACAACCTAAGTGCCCATCAACTGAGGAATGATAAAAAAGTTGTGGTATTTCTCTACAATGGAGTACTACTCAGCTATAAAGAATGACCACATTGAGATATTTATAAATAAATGGACATGACTTGAGGTCATACTCATAAGCAAAATAAACCAGACTCACATGTGTAAATACCGTATAGTCTCCCTAGTATGAGAGTTGATAAGAGTATATAACATTTTATGGCAATCATGATTTCCCATTTCATTGCTTTGAAGCCTTTCAATGTTTTCATTCATCAGTTGGAATGGTTTTATTCTGTTTTGTTTGACTATATCATGCATGATGGTTTGAACAGCTGTTTTGAAGAAAACAAAACATTATGACAACTATTGCTGATTTAATATCATCCTTCTTAGAAGTCCTACCATGCTTCTATTCCTCTATCACATTGTGTCTCATTGGGATTTGAACATGTGTAATAGTATAAACAAAAATTTTTATCGAAAATGAGATATTATAGTACCCATTGATCATTCTCTGTTATTTGGTTCAGAATGCCCTGTAATTCTTTCACTCTTTAAATGGTTTTATACTATTGTGTTATGTTTGATATTATTGTATTTGAAACTATGCTCAACTATAGCAGAGAAAGAGATATTGTGATAGCTACTGTTAATGTCTGGTTGTTTTAATGTAAAGTACTGTGTTTCCTATGTTGTCCTGTTCTGATCTGCTCTGTTCTGCCCTCTTTTGTTTTATTCTCTTTAAAATAAAATTTAAATAATGGCAAATTATGATACAAGTAAAGATGACCACTATACTGTTCATATCAAAAGCTCTTTTTTATAAGTCAATAAACATAATACATTCTTATTTTAATTATAAAATATTTATTACTTTCCTTATTATTTTATTGTAAAATTTTCTTAATATTTTCTAAGAAAAAACTTTTACCAAAAGTCAGTAAAATTTAATATATAGGTATGCAAATTAAATATTTTCTTTCATATTAATATAGCTATATTTATTAGCATAAATTTCCATTTGAGGAAGTTGAATAAGTTTGTGATGCATGTGTTGCAAAATATTTTTCTTTGTAAATGTCAAGTCAAAAGAGAACAATGTGTGTTGGTGTCTTTACCTTACCACATATTTTGAAGTGGCTTAACTAAAATCTATACACATCCACCAGAACATCATATGTATAGCCTAGGTTCAAAGATTTAGAATGGCTGAATTAACACCACTATCCTAAGCTGACTAATAAATCACAAAATCTGTTCAACAATCTGTTCCCCACTTTGCCTTTCAGGATTCTCCCACAACTTCTGACCCTGAGATTATTGGTGTGTAGTCGTTTTCTATTACTCACCAATTCAAACTTTATACCCTATTTTCTGCCTCTATTTCACACCTTCACTCTTCAAAATCCACAATTTCATTTATTTTCCCTAGTCCAGTTATGTTTTTAAGAGGAAGATGCAACCCAAGACCAAGAGGATGACCCCTCATTGATCTATGCCAATTGAAGGAGTGTCATTCACCTTCTGAAGTGATTTGTTCAGGCATTTCTTGTGTCATAATTGCAGACATTGTAAATAAAGGAGGTCAGCTGAGTGCTTTTTTGAAGCTATTTTGTCACTCTTCAAAGAGGACACAAGATAGTTATGCTCACTTTTCCTCCTCTGAATTGTCTGTTTATGCCATCAGGAATCAGGGAGGTAATTTCACGGATGCAAGGAGTCTCAACTTTAGAGGTTATAGCACCATAGATAATGCCACAAGTGTATATTATAACCAAAGATAGGATGCAATGTGTTCATTAGGGATTGATATCTATGAAAGGAAGTGGAAGAAAACAGGATTCAGCCAAGGGAGAAACTGAAATGTGATGCAGGTCCAATAAAGCCTCATTCAGCTCCACAGGTTTCTCTGGGTCAGTTTCATTCCTGGAAGGTGTTGTGTTTTGGACTGAAATGGATCTTCCTTCATGCTCCACTTTACTTGGTTATCTGAAGAAAGGCATTCCCTGAGGCTGCTCTGTGCAGCTGACATACACTGGCTTGGAAGAGCCAACAGCCAGAGGCTGCCTCTCAACCTCACTCCTTAAAACTGGCTGTTCTTGAAGGAGGGATCTGGGTAGCACATCTTTCTGCCTACTACAGAGTAAAAGCCAACCCTCTGTTAATTTCATGTAGAATGATGGAAGATGCCTGAGTCCTTATTAATGTCATTGACCATTAAATTAACCATCTCTGGAAATTTCCTAGCTCCTGGCTTTTTTATTATATAAGATCATAAAGGTTCAGGCTTTGTTAAAATTTCCATGATTTGCAGCAGACAACTGCTTATTTGGTATGTTGAAATTTGTCTCAAGCTTCTTGACTCTCCCCTATTTCTAAACAAATGACACTTCTTCAGCATGACCTTGAAATCTTTCTAAGGTCATAATTCTATTACTTCTTCCATCATACTTGCTATGACCAAGAGATGCTGTCCTGTTTTTGCAGTTTTATTCCTAGGAAAAGGGGACTCAGATCTCATGCTAGGCTTGTACATGTGCTGAGACAAAGAAAAAGAAATGGGAAAATTCTTACCTTGAGGAATGCGGAGCCATCAGGAAAATACTATTTTAACTTGATTAATAAATAGTTAACTACTTGGCATTGTAAGCACCTTTTCAAGAGGCCAAGTATGCACCTCATCTCATGTTGAATTTAATTTTAATCACTAGGTAATTTAATTCTTATGAAGTATACATTCAGGAATCTAACTCCTCCATTAACTAGCTTAAAAATTTTCAGAAAGTCTAGTGTCTCACTAAGACTTGGTTTTATCATCATAAAATGAGACATTTAGACTAGATCATCTCAAGGGCCTCTTCTAACTTTAAAATCCCACAATTAGGTTGGCCATGCATTCATTTTTGCTTACAGCTTTCTGTTTCCTGAAGTACATTTTTAATAACAACCACGAATAATAGCCGCCCTGATATTTTCTGCTTAAATCTCCGCTTTCACTGGATGTCACCCTGAGGCTCTCTGAAGACCTCAGTGGAGCAACAGACACAAGGGAAGCATCAGATTGCTCCCTTCTGAGCTGTCTTCCACTAAAATGCCTAATCATCTCTGCCATGTGCAAGCAGTCAGCCCGCCCCAGGCACAAAACAGAGTATAGCAATAAAATATTCCCCAGTGATGTCTGTGTTCCAGGAGGCTGTGAGCAATAGCACCACATCATTGCAGGATCCACAAACTGAGGGAGACCCTTTTGCATTTTTAAAAGGAAATCATAATTCTCTACAGTGAAAGGGCCTTGATCTTCGAAATGAATGTGTATTTATATGGGTTTAATTTTGTAATTGATTACTTTTAAGCAAAATATTTACCTACCCTAACACAACCCCCTCAAATGGTGTCTTGATGAAATTTTGGTTCTGTCAGTAGGCAACTCACAAAAAGATATCTACATGACAGTAGGTTTAGAGCCAGATACTTAATGCTAGGAGTACTCAAAGAGATACAAAGTACATGCATAATAAAGTGCTACCATAAATCCTCAAGAAATAGCTAAAAGTTAAAAGTGAGTGAAGTCCTGGAACTCTCATGCACTGTCAGTGGGAATAAAAATTGGGGCAATCACTGGGCAAAGGTTTGGTAGATTCTAAAAATTAAATAAACACACATTTTTCTTATGACCCAGCCAATCCACTTCTAGGAATGTATTTAAAAGAAATAGACAATGTTCACTAAAAAGACTCTGAAATAAATGTTAAGAAAATATCTGCTCATATAGTCAAGAGCTAGAAGCAATCCATGTCTATTAAGAGGATGAAGGAAGTACTGATACATTAGTAAATCTCAGAAATGTTACTTTGAGAAAAATAAGCTGGATCTGCAGTGTCACATATTGCATGATTTTCAAGAACAAACAAAATGAATCTATGGTTATAAAAGTCAAAATAGTGCTGTTTCTAGATAGGGTGGACATTCACTGGAAAGAGGGATCTCTCCAGGGTGCTGAAATTGTTATAAGCTTCTATCTGGATGGTGATTACACAGGTACAAACATAAATAAAAATTTACTGACCAGTGCAGTTACAATTTGTAGTTTTCTATGTAAATTACAATGTAATAAAAAAATTGGCTCACTCAAACAGAACAGAGAGACCAGATTTGTTTCCTTATGTGAACTCTATCTGAAAACTCTCTTTTCTTCTCAAAACATTTTTTCCAGTCAAGCTGAACTATCTCATTCACAATAAAGGGATATCCATAGGTCAGATTTTCTGGCATTTAATGGAGAAGTGAAAAGAAATATCACCTATATAAACAGCTTCTATATATCAAAAGCTTTCTGTGCACCACATACTGGGTGTATCCTAATTTTTTATTCGCACAGACATCTGGCAAAGCATTACATTTTCTATATGAGAAAAGTTATACTTACATCAATTAAGTAACTTACTCTTTTAATGCAGCAACTAAGTGGTACATCTGGGACTCAAATGGAGTTTCGTTTGGATACAATGAGATCTTTCTAATACACCTGGCTTCTTTTAAGAGGAGAATGCTGGAAGCCACATATCCTGGTAGGAAGTTTATCTTTAAATATTCTCTCCTGCTATTTTTGAGGCTGGTTTTGCTGGCCCTAGATAAGTCTAGAGTGGGTCAAAGTATAAGCACCTCAGGTGTGAGGAAAGTTTGCTTGCCTGAAGTGAGAAGAAATTAATGAATCACCTAGGCTCCCACTGGCAAAACATGTCCTTCACACCTGTTCATGGGGAAAATGAGCAGCAAAGCCACACACACATACACACACACACACACACACACACTTAAAATCTCTATGAATATGATTTTTGCTGGCAAAAATAGGACAGAATTGTTTCTATTTTAAAAACATGACAATTCTGTTTCCAATGATAATTCTTATTTTTATACATTCCATGCTGTCAAACATTCAGATCAGGGAACTTTTAGATATGAAATTGTTTCAAAACAAACAATTCCTTGGGGATGGATAGCTGTGATTTAATCTGGCACTTGTTATGTACCATAAGAAAAGAATGTAGGAATTAATTCTATTATGATAACAGTCTCTGCTATTCTACCTTTGTGCCTTTGAAACTACTTTTTAAAATATCATTATGAAACATATATTGGGGACTGGTACACAGAAAAAATAATAAAATGAAAAATACACTAAGCATTTTAATTTCAGCTACCACTACTGTTGAAATTGATGTATTAGACAATGCAAATTAAAAGGCTTGGAATTTTTAAAGCAATATTTTTAATTTCTTAGTCATTATCTGATGCTTAGAAAAATTCAGTGGCAATAAAGAATCCAAATTTAGTGCCAGAAATATTTTGTTATTTAGAAAAACACAATAACAAAATGCATAAAGGCATATCAGAAGCCTCATACAAACAGGCAATCATACTCAACACACACAATTTCCACGATCTAAATTGGTGAATATGAGTCTGTCTGAGTCATATATGAGCTATAACAAATTATACATGAGGTGTCTGGCTTATAAACAACAGAAATTTATTTCTCACAGTTTTGGAGTCTAGGAAGGTCAATACCAAGGCGCAACTTCAGTGTAGGAGGGGGGCTGTCTCCTCACTCTTAAATGGCAAAAGGTCTCTATCTCTAATAAAGGTACTAATCTCATTCATGAGGGTTTATCTCCTGTGTCTAATCATTCCTAAAAGTTCCCACCTCCTAATACCATTATTCTACATCTGAATCTGACTGGGGAAAGAGGGACATAATCATTCATATTACATCAGAGTTGAGAATTTCCTATATAAATGAATTCTCCCATCAGGTAAACTCGTATGGATCAAATAATACAAATGCTACTCAGTTCTGAGAAGTTCTATGTGACTAAACACTATAGATTTATCTTGTCCAAAAATAAAAAATAACAACTCATTTAGCTCTGCCATTTACATCTGTGGCCTTGAGCAAGTCTCTGGGTGGGTTCCAGGCTCATTTTTCTTATCTACCTAACAAATGATAGGATACAGGAAGTCAAACACAGGCAAAGATAAACACAAGGGAATGTTCAAGCTGACAAGAATTAAGAGTGTTTTGTTTTGCCAAGAGCTGCAGATTATTTTAGAGGACAAAATACTGAAAACAGTACCCCGATGGGTGGGTGCCAGCAGGTTTGCCCCTGAGGCAGGTGACAACAAAACATATTTTTTTCAACCCCTAAGGCCACTTTATCTTTAAACTTTGAGATATTGATCACATTAGTAAACCTTGAGCAAAACAAGTGATCACCTACCCTTAAAAATAAGCCAGGAGATTTAAATACATTATAAATCTGTCACCCCTACTGTGATCTATTACTTGGTAGTTTAATCACATTTTTAATACTGTGTTTAAGTAGACATTGTGTACAACTGACTAGATTCTAACCATACAAGTTACAATCTTCTATAATCTATCAAAATGTATTGTTCCAAAAATCCTGATGCATCCTGGTATGCCCAATATGCCAAGGTAGAAACATGGGTGTATCTATTAGCTTGCCTTCTCTTTCTCTTATTACCTCACCTTTGGCACAATTATTGAAAATCTTTCCCACCTAGGAAACTGGAGTTTCCTCTTCTTTTTAATAAACTCTTTGGTTCTTCCTGTGTGATCAGCACGTTGGATCACATAGAAACTCATATCTAAACTCACATGCACCACCTCCTACAAATACAGACAACCACCCACATGGAGGCAAGAGGACATTAAAAATAAGTCAGCCGTATTGAACTGACCTGACTCCTGCAACTTTCAGGAACAAAGTGTCTGTTAGTAAGAACACTGGAAGCTGCAGTCATTTATTCTCATGCCACTTGGCACTTTTGATCACTTCACAGATCAACAGCTACACAAGGACACTCTGAAATTTGTCACTTCCATCCCCCTCACTTTCCTATAAACTGATACACAGAATAGGCTCACGGAGTCCTACTAGAAGCCCCAGGTCCTGTGGTTAAAAGGTCAGGATACTTTCCAAATGTAAACCTCTCATTTGCATGACTAGAAATGACAGGAAACTTGACTAAATTTTGACATTTCTGATCATGCCAAAGGTTACTGCCACTGATACTCTTAACCATGGCAAGTAAGAAAAACATAACTCTAACCTCTCAAATGATTTGTTTGTATTTATATTTATTGATTCTCACAGTGGCCCAAGAGGATATATGATGTAATGAAGGTTGTGAGGTAAATTGTTTCAGGGAATGAGTCATTCGGGGGCGTGGTTAAGCAGTATGTAGTTGCTTTTATCCAAGTAATTTAGTGCCTTTGACACCCTACTTATTTGATTTTTCTCACTGGGACTTTTTATTGGAAACTGAGGAATAATCTTCTGCTGGAGGTCAAAGGAAAAGAAAGGAACCTCCACAGAGACAAAGAATTTTCTGATATATTTTTGGAAAGAATGGTGGAACAAGAATTCTCTACTCCACACAGGAATCATACTATTTCTTACCACAAATTTAAAGACTTGAAAGAATACAAAGATATTCTTTTTTACAGCTTTGAATGAAAGAAGTTCAAACTCTACCAAAATCAAGATATATTGGCTGATTCCTTCTGGAAGCTCAAGAAAACAATTCTTCTCCTTTGCTCACCTGTAGAGGCTGCTCTCATTTCCTGGCTCAGGGGGGATGCATCACTTTGCCTTTTCTCCATCTGCCTGTCTCCTCACACTGCCAGCTTTGTCTCAGATCTTCTTGCCTTCCCTTTGTAAGGAACCTTGACATTTCATCAAGGTCATTCAAATTATCCAGGAGATGTTTACCTTCTCAAGATCTCTAACTTAATCACATCTGTAAAGACTGGTCCCTGGTTGCAAAGATTAAGATGTGAGTGTCTTTGCAGGGCAGTATTCAGCCTAACTCAGTCATCAGGCAAGCACATGTCGTTTCATAAAACTTCTCATTCATTAAACTTATACATTTAAGAGAAAAGCAATTCATAGAATGGAAAAAATTGACATAGTAGACAAAACTCCCTGAGATATGTACACACACAACATTGTTAAGGAAACGTGTGAGTTCTCACAGCCTTACATTAACTAACAAGAAAGCTTCACTTTTACTAAATCTTTTAATGTAACAGGAAAGCTATCTTGTCGCTTTCGATCTTTTTTCCCACTTAGGCTTCTCGGATTGTTAGTTAATGTTATCTTATGCACGGAAGCCATTTTGGTTTACTTTCCTTGTGCTCAGCTTTCTTGTTTGTCCTTTTTTATTGTGAATTTTTCATCTTTTACTTATGAATTTTGTGTGTCCTTTATGTGTTAATATTGAACTTACTCAATATTAGATATGTTTCAGCTATCACTTATCAGTCTGTAAATTAATCTTAACTTTATGATACCCTAAGGAGAATTTTTAACATTATTTTGGTCAGATTTATCAATCTGTTCTTTTATACTATGTTTTAGCTTTAATAAAGCCTTTCAATCCTCACATCTTAAAAAAATATTTTCCTGTTTTGTCCCTGAAATTTAGGGGACTTTATTGTTTTATAAATAATGATTTTACTCTTTTCATATTACCTATATAGTTGCCTACTTTTATTTTCAATACAGACACTCAGACAAGTTTTCCCTAGATCATTTCCACAGATTGTTATTTCCCTGAAGACTTAAACACCATCTCTTTGTGATATTTTGTATGACCTTGAGTCAGTTTTGAGTTTTTATATATTTCTAGTGCTCTATCTACCACTGTTTCAATTTTTTTTACCCCAAAATTAGATCATCTTGTAGAAGTTGTTTCTTTTTTTTGTTTTGTTTTTTCTCTTAAAGAATTACTTTAACTATTATTGGAGTTTCCATTAAATATATTAAATTTAGATTTACTTTGTCAAGTTTCATAAAAAAAATACTTAACTTTTCCACTGAAATGGCAAAGAATTTACAGGTTAATCTGAAGTAAACTGACAACTAATCTCTATCCATAAACATGATTAATCTCATCAATTTATCTGTTCTTACACATTATTCAATAAGCCCTTAAGTTTTGCTTTATAAAGGTCTTGTAACTCTAACTTTAGATTGGTTACCTGGCACTCTGTCATTCAGTAAGTATGGAATTATTTTCCTTCACTAGCCTTGAAAACTGGCTATTGCTGGTATATAAGAACAATAAGTTGATCCTTTAGTGTATCACTACTCTTCAATAATCTTCCTTTTTTCTTCTTGTTATCCCTGTAATACAGACCATACCACCAATAGACTGAAGTGGTGGCAACTGTATGCATACTTGTTTCTCATTCCAATTTGATTCTTCTAAATGTCAGTGATGTACTGCATCAGTGGTAGATACCATGCATTAGATTAAGAAAAATGCTTTCTATATTTATTGAGTGGAAGATTTTTAAATGAATTATTAGATTATACAAAAATATCTGTATTTATGGAGGTGATTCTTTAGCAAGTCAGTATGTCCCCTAAATATAATAAGGAATAGATTATATTCACTTTCCTATTTATAATCTTTATGACTGAGATAAAATCTACCTGATAATTTTATGCAATGTTAGATTTTAAGGTTACTGTTTTATTTAAGCTGTTGTTATTTTAATAAGTGACTTGTCTGACAATGTTCCATTCCTCTATAGTCCTAGATAAATTTTGATAAGGTAGCTATATTATCCTGAAAAAAGAATGCAATGTATTTGACAAATACTGTAAATGTGCCAGGAAAATCTATAATGTGAAACTATGAAATTCACTGAAGCTTCATTAAATTTCTTTGTATGCAGAGGGAGAAAAGGGCTAGAAGAGAGGATAGAAATTTTGCCAAGTTACTCCAGCATTTAGGTTTCATGATCTTTTTACATACTTATAAACTCTGTGGACTTCAAAGAATTCTGTGTATGCCAGTTATAGTTTTATACATTGATTATACAATTTTATTTAGAGATAAAAACATAATACTGATCCTCTGAAATTTTTGAGAATCCCTTTGTGTCTTTGTAATAAACAAGTTTATACAAGCTTAATAGGTACTAAAAAGAATGTATATTGTCTATCTATTTGGATAAAAGATCTCATATACATTTAATACATCAGCTTGTTAACTTTATTGTCCAATTATGATGTCATTACAAATACCATTGCCTGCTTCTCCCTTGTTTCTATTTCAGAAAGAAATGTGCTGAATTCTTTCTAAGTGTAATTATTTTTATTTTATGTCTCATAAATTCTGGCTAGCTTCTCAAATTCACAAAAGTCTTGAGAGGTATGTATTCTAAGCAGACTATTCCTTTTAATGCAAAATTGTATTCCTCTTTATGTCCCATATTTTTTAGCTCTATTTTCAAATTTTCTCCATCTTTAGGTTTTACATGGACTTTTATTAGCTCCACATCACTGGCTACTTTAAAATTTTACCTATAGCTTTCATTATTTTAATAGGCAAATTTAGTCATTTCACAATTTTTTTAAAACTTTTGTTTGACATTGACTGTATCCCCAAGCAGATATTGTATTCTTCACAAATTCTCAGGCTACTATTTTCTGATTTTCATGTATCATGTTGTTTAATAAGCAAGCTTCATATATTATATGCACCCTTACATGCAATGGCTTTTCCAATTTTTATATAGAATAAAATTCTCTTTGCACCAGTAAACTCAATGCAATATTTTTATACGTGAGAAAAATCTTAAGTCATCTTCCAAGTTAGATCAAATGTTACCATTGTAGATGTTGTGAAAAATAACCAGATGTAAAGAACAGTGACACACATCCTGAGATTAATGACACTAAGAAAAACATCAGGATAGGCACTAGGCACAAGTCATTGTACAGACTACAACTGGTTGTTGACAACCATATTAAGGTTTATAAGTAATATATAATATTGCCTGTCATACATACTTATAACCTTTTTGCCATACAATGTACATTTGATGAAATCAGTTGTGATAAGTTCACAGGAAACACATTATAATTTCTTTTCACTAAAAAATAGAAAATAGGTTTTCAATTCAAAAATTGTTAGACATGAGGACAAAAGATCTGATTTTTTGGAAGACATTACCACAGGTGACAGATGCCCATATCCTGCTCTATTTTCTTCTGTTTCTTAAAGTGATCAATTTTTACACTCAACATTTTAATTTTGTAACCCACAAAGTATCAAAGACTGAAATGTTTCATTTCTGAATTATGGTCTTAACTGTTTGTGTCAAAGACTTTTTATCATATTTTATTTCACCTCAGTTTAAAAAAGAGAAGCTGAGGTTTCAAATAGAAAATTTAAATAATACATCCAAAATTCTACAAGACAATTTTGAATAAGTAGATTTTCCATTACATTTAACATTTTTTGTTACATAATGCATGGTTTTTAAAATTTTACATAATATCTTTTGAAAAAGAAAATACTAGTATAATTCTAGGTGAAATATTAAATAAAGATATTATAGCATCAAAAGTCAGTTGTGGAATACAAGAAGATAATAGGGTAAATATTTTCATTGTCTTGGGCAAGGAGAAAAAGCTGTTTGAAACTGGATTTAAAAACAGCTAATATTAATGTAAACCAATGAGTTGAACTAAATTAAAATCAAGAAACATGGGCCATTTTGGAAAGCTAGCATTAATAGAGCAAAAAAGAAAAACAATGTAAAAAAAATTTTTAAATAAATGTAACAGATTAAAGAGTTGAATATAAAATATATAAGGAATCTCTGCAAAAGAATAAGACAAGTCCAATAAGACCAATTTCAAAATAAATAATAAAATATTTAAACAAATTTTTTAAAAAATTTTATTTAAAGAGAAAAAAAACAGAATAAAGCGTAGCAACAATACAGAATTCCAAGGAAAAAAGGAAAAGAACAACAACCAAAAAACCTAAGAAATTATTACTTGACAAATTACATACTGACTTCTTGGAAATAGTTGTTCAAATTACAAAATTAAAACATACAAAGTAGACATTCAAACAGTGAGACTGTTAACAGTTCTGCTCCATGATCTGATAAAAACAGCAATATGGTCATCTATCTTACCCACTCAAATATACATGCAATTATATCAAAAGGGTAAAATTAAACACAACAAAACAGAACAAAGCAGATCACAAGAAAGCAATGTAAGAGACATAAATTTCAAAACTAGACAATCGGAGATATTCACTCTCTATCATAGTGACTCTTGCTTTCTTCCAAATAGTTGTCCATATTGTCACATACAGGGAATTCACATGAAACAACATAGTATGGAATTGATCTGAGCAGGACGAGGGGGGCATTTCAGGTCTTCAAGACCAGACATTAGGGAAGCCAAGAATGGCTGTCATAGTGTCTCTCATTCTCCTCAAAACAGCTGTCCATACCTTCATATGTGTTGAACTTAAACAAGACAAAGCAAGCTAAAATTAAACAAATCTTTCAAAATTTAAAAAATATGTAAACATAAACAAGATAACTAATATTTTATTAGAATACTACAAATTTCAAGCGTGATGAGCATATATCTTAAAAATTTCTAAATGCAAAAAAAGATTTGTAAATGTTTACAATTCATAATCTCAAGTCATTGCTTATGTGAATGTAACTGGAAATCACTTTAGAAATGTTTTTGAAGTATCTACTGAAGTTAACCATATAAATATAACCTAGCAATCAAAGTAAACATCTGCCCAACAGAAATGTATATAGTTGTAAGTGTACAAATATGTACAAGAGTATGTAAAATAATGCTAATACTAGAATTGGTCCAAATATCCTCATAGATAAGTAATAATTTGTGAAACAGTCACACAATAAAACACACTATATCAGTAAAATACATTTAACTATTGCTATAGGAAATGACATGGATTAATTTTATGAACATAACTGGATTTCAAGTATCATAAACAAAAGAAAATATTGAGCATTTTTATTTATATAAAATTTAAAATAAGCAAAATAATCATGGCTTTAGAAATTGGTCTATTGATTAATTTTGGGTTAAAGGAAGGGTTTGGTAACTGAAAAAAGGAACAGACTTTTGAGGTGCTGCTAGCACTCTGCTTTGTTGGGGGCAATACTGGGTTTGAACCCAGAACCTTCACACTGAGATATATTCCCAACCATATATTTTTTTTCTTTCTAGTTTGAAACAGGGTCTTTCTAGGTCACCAAGTTTCCTGGGCTGGGCTCAGATTTACAGTCTTCATGCCTCAGGCTTTGATAGTGCTGGCATTAGAGGTGTGTGCCACTGTGCACGGTGCATTTTGGTTCTTGATTATTGCTTCAGTTTGGGCTCTTTTCAAGAACAGACTCTGAAATAAAGATTTGGATGCAAAGAGTTTATTTGAGAGTTGACTACACAAAGTTTAGGTGAAGAAATGGGGTTAGTAAGACAGGAAAGAAGGAAAAGCCAGCAAAAATTCGCTTCAGTGAAAAGGTTCCACTATAGGAAACACGAGCTCAGTCCTGCTGCTGGGGTTGCTGAGAACCACGTGAAAACACATGCGACACATTTGCAGTATGGGAAGGCTGTAACATTTAGGACCAGAGTTCTGTTAAGGACTAACCCATGAGTATTAATCAACTCCTCTCTCCACCAACAAATTCCCTAGGCAAACTGCCTGCACCCAAAGCACCCTCTTCCCCACAGCAGGTAAATTCAGGTGAGTTGAAGGGACGCGGTACACCCCATTAGTGATGGCTGATACAGTCTGAGTACTGATTGCCTGGCTGTGTTACCCCTGTAAAAACTCTTCATGCTGTTCACTTCTGACCTCTGCACTTTTATGTATACATCATATACTTCAATAAGGAAACGCATTTATATATTTTGCAAAGGAAATATCTTTGAACGGGGTGGCATTCAAGAAAAGAAAGAAAACTGAAAAGCCTGTACTTAAGAGCAAAACTGCTTCCTAGTTTTACTGGGTAGAGTTTCATGGTGGCCTGATCATTTGCTATGTATCACAATAGTAAAAGCGTCTCAGAGCTCTTGACATGACATTAAAGGTTTGTTAACATGAAGAAAGATGCTGGGCATGAAGTTTATGCTTACCAATATACTCCCTGTTTAATGAATATTGGCTGAGTACTTAGTTGGTCAAGCAGTGTTCATGGCTCTGGTAGGAAAATAATGAGCAAGGGTCGCCTTGCCTTTGAGGAGCTTGCATACGAGTAAGAAGTAGCTACACATAGCCAATTAAACACAGAAAAGAGAGCTAAATGAAACAGCAGCGCAATCAAAGTTCCATGAGCATCAATTTTGTCTGAGAAGAATGGGTGTGACATTACAGAGGCACTTGAAGAAGTAGTATTTGAAAAGAAGAAAAATCAGAGAAGGGACCAATGCAAACACACAAAAGCGTGAATCCACCTGGTGCACATAGTGATGGAGAATAGAGATGACGGGGTAAGCAGCTGGGAAATGAACAATGAAGCTGACATGTAAGGAAAATTTAGATGGTAAAGGGGCTTCAACTACCCAGTGTTATGATTGGAATTTATTCTGTAGAAAAAGCAAAACCCAAAAGAATTTTAAATGAGAACATGAAGAAATCAGTGTTTAATAAAAGAGGACATTAAGTGGAGGATGAATTAGAGTGAAAAGAGACTGCAGGGAAAGGTCAGTTGAGAAGCTATTGAAATACTTCAAGATGATTAGGGCAGGTATTTAGGAGTTTGGAGGTAATATTTCTATAAATGTTTGTTTCACCATTAAATGTGTAGTCATAGCCCTAGATGGACTATAGCATGTTATTCAAGCAATAAGCACTTTGCTAGACAAATAGAGGAAAAAACAGTACTCTATAGAAATGCAAAATATATCTACTGATGTAAGACAATGCCAGGAAACACAATTTAAACATCCTAATACAAAATCTTGTAGAAGAATAAAAGATGAAAAAACAAATAAAATTAAGGTGAATGTGTGAAGAGCTGATAAGACTGCTCTAGTGGCTAAGACATTAAAATAATAAAAAGGAAAATCACATTTTTTTGTGAGAGAAACAACCTGGTGAAGCTATTTTGGGTTCTCTCTCTCTTTACAAAACATAAGTATAAAATATCGCTTCTCAGCCTTTTGGCTAAGATCAAGTGTAAAAAATAAGTATAAAATATAATTTGCTTAATCTATAGAAAGTTACAGAGTATGCAAGGCACAGGCCCTTGCCTAATTTGTATGCATAAAATGTTTTTAAAAAGTAGCTAAAAAAATTATCAACTTTTGTGAAAAAATTTAAACTTCCAATAAATAAAACAATCTTCTAAGGACAAATTAATAAGTAGTTAGTAGAACTCAGGGAAAAAGAAGGATGCTTGGCAAAGCTATCAAAAATCATAAGAATACACATGTAAGTATACACTCAAGAGTTACTTACTCAGCACCTATGACTTGCCAGTCACGGTTCCAAGGCTGGAGATATAGCAAAGAATAAAACTATTGGCCCTATGAAACACACATTCTTAACCCTTTACAGTGAATCCATTCTTCATTTCCTCATACGCTCCAATGTTACCCCAGCCTGAATTCTTTACAAGGCTTATGTAAAACCCAAGTACCTCTCTGATCTTATTTTCTTTTGTTCAGACCCTGTTTCCAATAGTCCCATTACCCTGGCTTTTTTAATATTTTTCTAACACAACAAGATTATTCCTGTTTCAGAACTTTACCCCTTTCCCTTTCCTCTGTCTGGCTTGTCCCACCTCCCATACTCAAGTGAGTCTTCGTAGTCCCTGTAGACTCAACTTGAATGAGTATTCTTGGTGAAATTTTCCATACTGTACTAACACAGAGTAGTGATCACCTTTAAATTATTTTATTATCTCTTCTATGATTCACAAGACCTGGGGCCTTGATTATGCACAGTGCCTATAAATGCTTGGCAAATAATAATAGGTGTTCAAAAACATCTTGTTTGTTGAAGAATGAAGTGTGTGTGTGTATGTGTGCTTGTGTGTGTGTTTGTGGTTAAGTGGGAGCAGGGTAATTGACTCTTGGAACTTAGCCAATCATAAAACTTCAAGAATTTACTAGAAAATAAGCCCTAATAATTCATGTGCTTGTGTTATATCCATAGTTAGTAACTTTCCAGATGGTAGCCGTTTGGCGGCAGGGTGGCAGTAGTAATTTTAGTAATGATGATAGCTGAATTTTACTGCAATATTAATCTAAGAAACAACTCTATACACACTGCTGTGCTTAATATCTAGCTGTCCCCAAGGAGACTTATGAACTCATAGTCAGGACTTTTAGAGCATGATTAGATTATGAGGGCTTATAGATGACCTGCTATTGGGAGGTAGGATCTGGTAGAAAAAAGTCAAGTAAGTCATAGTCTAGAAGGGTTCAAATGCCACTTCTTTTTCTTGCTTCATCTCTGCTTTCTGGATGCCATGAAATGAGTGGCTTTCTTCCACCATACCCCTCTGCCATGCTCTTCTGCCCTGGAGCCAGATAACAATACACTAAAATGTTGGCCATAGTAATTCTCTGTTCTCTTTAATTGTATCAGGTATTTTGCCCCAGTAGCAAGGGAAGTCATTAAGACACACAGACCATCAACTTCAGCCAACCAATGAAATGTCAGAAAAGGTAGGAAAGTAAGTTAATTTCTTCTGGATTTCAATTGTTACTCAGAAAGTATCTGTGTTTCGCCTTTTACTTTTTTTAAGCTCATGACACTGACATTTTCTCTCAGCAGTTTTCCAGTGATGAAATATGTACTACTATATGTATGCATGTTTATGCATTCATACATCAAGGTTTATGTGAGATTTCTCACATAAACTTCTCAGTCCATTTTCAGTTGCTGCAGTAGAACACAGACTGGGAATTTATAAGTAATGAAAGTTTATCTGACTAATACTTCTACAAGCTGGAAAGTCCAACAACATGGTGCCAACTTTGCAAGGTCTTGTGTGCTGCTTCTTAGCAAGGTACGAGCAAGCGTGTGTGATATGGAAGAAACTGGGCCAAATTTGTTCTTTTTATCAGGAACTCACTCACATAATGAATCTACTCCCTCAATAACAGCATTAATTCATTCATGAGGGCAGACTCCAGATGACCCAAACTGTTCTTTAAGACTCCAATTCCTAGTACAATTATGATGGTAATTAAATTTGGCTGGAACATTATAATTAGACAGCAAGTCCTATTCACTCTCATAAACCATCTACAAATCTCCGAAACCACAAACATCAAGGTTGTCTCTACAATCTTTAGACATACTATCTTGCCTCTAATTTGGGGGCAATTAGGGTTCAGGTACTGTTTAGGTGGCCTT
>PVJX010032272.1:0-20534 GCA_004027295.1 Dolichotis patagonum | reverse complement strand
AAACTACTGGAAGCTTTTGATAGCTTTCATACAATATATTTTGCTTGGGAATAGTACAATATTTTTTAAAACTTCTAAAGAAAGCATATTAAAAATGTCCTGTGTATTTTGTATGAAAAACTGACAGAAGTATGTTTTCTTAAAGAAAATTACCCAAACAACTAAGAAGAAAAGAAAGACAGAGTAGAAAGAGAGACAAAGGTTGGTTGATGGCTGACATGTGAAACTCTTTACCATTCATAAAATATTTAGGTTATTTGAGCTAAGGAGGAAATTGCTGAGGATTAGGTTTATAGCACTTGTCCCTGTCTCCAAAGTGCTACTCTGTAAAACTTGTCAAAGAAAAAAAAAAAGAAATGAAAAAAAGCAATCCCATTAGGAAACTTAGAGTTTGCATCCTGTCATTTATTAAGCTTGTCAGTGATGGTAGTTAGTATTATGGCAGTATATTTATTAATTTTTAGAAAACCTGGCAGTGAGAATCTTCCCCCAGCACTAGCCTAGAAAATACAGATAGAAAAGTTTGTGAAACAAGCTCATGTTGAATACCTGTGGTGAAATACCCGTTGCCCTAGCAAACTGGTCCCAAATGAAGCCAGGTAGCAGATTTTGGAAGCACTAGTTTGCAAAAAAAAAAAAAAAAAAAATCAACAAGCTTTTATACAGGATCTTTTTCTACCATGCAAAGGGAAATTCTTTCTTAGCACGAGTAGTATGATGGCTCCAATTCTTGTGGGCCTGGAAAATGACATTGTGTCCCAGGCGGACATCTGTTTTCATTACTGACATTCAAAAGTTATTGTCATGAAGGCCTAAAGATTCATTCTTGTCTACCCAGCCTCCTCATCCCCACCCACCTAAAAAAGCTAGATTTAACTCTTTTCTTTGTACATCATGGAGTGTCCTCAGGGTGCTCCGGTCTTACTGTCGTCCCTATCCGTGGATGATGGCTGTGGTCGTGTCTGACAATGGCTGTGATCTAGGTCAGGACTGGGGCAGTGTGGGAACTTTTGATTGTGACTCTCTATGGTCTTTATTGATAATTCTGTGCACCACAGAAACCACAGTTACTATTATTTACTGTTGTAGTTCACTGTGTATCTGAATTTCTCTGTGTATTACTCAGCTGTTCTTTCATGGGGAGCCACTATTTGACCACAATGTAAAGGAGGACAGACTTAATTTGGCTTACAGTTTCTGGGGATTTAGCCCATGGACAGATGTCTCCAAGGGAGGAATATCATAGCAGAGATAGTATATGGCAAAGCAAACTTGTTCCGTTCATGGTGGTCAGGATGTAGAGCAAGGAAGCAGTGCC
Source organism: Dolichotis patagonum (assembly GCA_004027295.1). NCBI lineage: Eukaryota > Metazoa > Chordata > Mammalia > Rodentia > Caviidae > Dolichotis > Dolichotis patagonum. The sequence goes on along the minus strand of PVJX010032272.1, from coordinate 19,216 downwards.
AGAGAGGAATGGGCAAGTACCCAGGGTCATGCCTCCATGACCAACTCAGACACAATTAAAACACATGCTTACTCATTCCCTCAGTGGATCCCAAGCTGGTCAATTTGACAGTTAATTTTAACTACCATACTCTTTTGTTATTTTCTTCCCAGGAAAGTATGCAATACAAGGTATATAAATGTTTCCAGATGGTGTTCAAAAGTTGACACTATAACATCCTGAGTTTTCTATGTTGCAGGCATTATTTAAGCACTTTGCACATATTAATTTCATCATGTAATTTTGTTAGTCCTATCATGTATTTGAAAGACCACTGTTGTTTCAAGATGAGGAGGCAGGAAAGCATCTTGGATAAGGTCACAAAGCTAGGAATTTGGAGCTGGGTCCTGAGTTTATGTTCCTAATCGCCTTCCCACACTCATCTCAAGTAGACACTCAGCAGGGTTGGACAGTATCTTTACAATAATCAATCAGGCTTATTTTTTTACATAGAGAAATGGTTTGGAATAAGAGTAGGTAGAAATAGGAAAAAAGACTCATATCAGGAAGTGGATAGATATTAAAAGTTTGTGAGCACCCTCTTGGGTAGACCTAAAGGGTAAAAATGTTTGTTCCTCCTACTTTAGCATATGAATGCATCCCCTAGAGGTTTTATTAATTTCCACATGCCCTGCAGAAGATTTAAAGGCTTGGTGGAGATTAGAATGTAAGCATTCTCCAACAATTTAGAGCATCTCCAGGGTGCCCAAAAAACATTTCATGAGAAATTTGCACCTCATATCCAGAGACTGATAGGAAGAGAAAGAAATTAAAATTCTATCCTGGACATCTTCTTCCACAATCCTGTGGACATGACTTGGTAACAATGCTTACCTTTCAAATTCATCTTCACTGGCATATTTCTCTTGAGCAAGAAGAAGGAGCTGGCAGTAGTAGTCCTGACCAAGGTCCTTTTCTTTTTCTTTTTCTTTTTCTTTTTCTTTTTCTGTACTAGGAATTGAATCTAGAGCTCTTTGCATTAAGCTATCTTCTCAAACCTTTAAAAAAAGTATTTGTGAGACAGTATCTCATTAAGCCACTAAGTTGCCCAGACTGGGCTCAAACCTGTGATTCCTCTCCCTCAGCCACACACACACACACACACACACACACACACACACCCTGCCTGGCTCAGTCTAAAGTCTTATGAAAATGAGCAGTGACTTTTACAAAGCAGGATGTTCCTTTTTCTGTAAGAGCAAGTAGTAGTACATACCTCTTAGGCATAAGTTTGTAGATGAAGGATATGGGAGACTTCAGATTGGACTGAACTCTGAACTCTTCTTGCACATAGAAATTGGGGAGGGACCAATCACCCTGAAGATATTATGTAAAATATAGTTTATTGGTTATGCTCAGCCTCTGTAGGTCAGAGTGCAGAACTAAAAATGCCTTCCTATTGGCACTAGATGCAGATTTGCTCCCCGAATCAGTCAACATATCTCCGTCAAACAACAAATAATCCACATATACTCATGCATCCCTTCTAGAATATGCAAGGCATGGCCATAGAAAACCTGATCATTATAAGTGAACCAAAAACAAAAATTTGACTATAATCACTGAGTTGAAGTTGAGTAAATTAAGTGAAATAAGAGGAAACAGCGAATTTGTAGGCTGTGGAATCATCTCACTAGGAAGTTATTGGAAGTCCCATTGCTTAGTCATTTCAAACTAGACTAGACAAATGCCTTCGAGATGTACTATGAGAAGCAGAGTTGTAGAGAATAGCTGGAGGAATTTTCTTCCTCTGCTCCCCTATGGAAATTTCCTCAGCACTCAGACACACACACACACACACACACACACACACAGTGACTTTCAGAATGTCTCCTTTCTAACTTCAATTTGATCATCACCACAATTATGTTTTAAAACCCACAAAGCCTCTTTCTATGGCTGAGTGTACATTTACTGTCTCTTCTGATCCTCCTTGACCTTCATTATGGACCAGATTTTCTGTGAAGACTATAAAATACTTACAGTTTCCACTTCATCATCTTTAAAACCTTGTAAACACCTTCCCCTGTGAGTCCCAGTGATTGAAGTAGCACGCAGTAAGCTTTTGGAGGATGCAGTGGAGAATGAAGAGGACAACCTAATTTCTATCAAATGTTGATTTGCAGAGGCTGTTTGCATCATCACTTAATATCCCTGAAAATCTCTTTACAGATACCTGGGAGAAATCACAACACCGAAAAGCCAACTTACTACTCTTTTGAAGCTTAAAGTGGGAATTTTAAATACCACACATGCTCTTTCATTTTTATTGTTCAACTTAGCCTATTTTTCACTAGAAAACATAGTAATAATGACATTTTATGTATGTTTTGGTTTTGTTTCCTATCAGTAGCTATAAGCAAATATAAAATTTAAGTATTAGTTATAGATATCGATTTACATACAATTGATTTGATTCCATGATTAGGAAATTATGTTATTCTTTTAAAAATTACTTATTCAAGGTAGTTGGTAACAGTATCAAATAAGAATACCAACTATTATTTTCAACTATATTATTACTTAGAAGATGAAGCTTTTCAGTTATAATACTTCATTAATTTTCTTCTCTTTGTTGTTCCCAGTCAAGATTGAGCAAGATTCTCCACATAGGTTTCTGTTATATAACAATAGAATATAAAAATTAGTAGAAATAATCAAAGTGGCAGCCATTAATGGAGTTCTTACAAACATGTCAGATCTGGATCTAGGTCCTTCATGACATTGTCCTATGTTATGATCACAAAATCTCCCTTTGCTATTGTTTTATTGATGAGAAGCTTGATATTATAGAAGCTCAGTTATGCCTAAAATCATATGAGTTGGTAACAGAACAAGCAATTTTTATGACTGTAAAATCAATAGCTTTAACTAGCTGCCATATGCCTCAGAAAGGCATATATTCATTTAAACTTTAAAGAATGCTTCTTTCCTCTCTTATATTGTAGTCTCTTAGTCCATCTCCATGGAAGACAGAAGAATCCACTTTAACAATAAAATGGGGGATCATTAGACATTACAAATGCAGTTATTACATTTTGCAGTATTAATCATTATCATTTTAATAATAATCACAAAAATAATGTGGTCATGAAAGTATGGATGAATTCTTTGAGTAATTAAAGAAATCAAAGAGTGATTCTAAAGAAATCATTTAGTACATTGACAACCATCTAAACCTCAGATATGGTGATGTGTTTTCTTCAAATCCTCATTTTATTTAAAAGTCTGAAGTATGTTATAGTCTATCATGAGAAGAGTAGCACATTGATCAAATTTTGCAAGAGTAGGTAGGAGTGGTTCATATTACTTTTTTACCTAGTCATTTAGAAAGATGAAATTCCAAAGTGTAATAATGATTTTTCAGATGAAAAGCAGGCCACTTTAGTATAGTGACCAAATGGAACGTGAGGTCTTGAGATGAATATCATTTTATTCATAGTTGCAAAGTGCTGATCAAAATCATCCGGCAATTCATGACTGCTCCAGAAGAAAAAGTGTATAGATCTCTTTCTGCCTTCCAAAAGTTTAAACCCATCTTGGCAGCATGGTACATATTTTGTACATAGGTATAACATTAGGCATAAAGCTAAGATAAATTCTTACCAAAAAATCCCTTGAACTAGGCTTTCATTGTGCTATAAAGTTTTGATAGTAATTGCTTACTTTCTCCTCCAAGTACAATGCAGAATTCAAGAGAGGAGATACTTAAATATTTCTATTTATCTAGGATGAATAAAAGTACGGGATTCTTAATAAATATTTCTTAGGACTTTAAGAGGAATGTGAACTTTAAGAGGAGAAATCTACGGGTGTCACACCTCTCCCTGCATGTATTTCTACATCTGTGAGTTAAAAATGTGCGGGGGGGGGGGTTGTTCACGTCCTTTTTCTTAAGAATATAATTGTCCAGGCCTTTTCAGACAAAAACAGTCTTTCAGCATAATTGATGCCATAGGTGATTCAAAGACTGAATATTCTAAGTGAAAGCATCTGTTAGGAAGCAGGATAAAGCCCTCAAGCTCAAAGTCTTTGTCATTTATATGTTCCCAGTGATGCCTAACTCCCCAAGGATAAACACTAAGTCCTAAATGACTGTAATGAAAGAGCAACCTCATTGTCCTAGAAATGCACTGTGTTTATCCCAGCTTGAGTGCAGAAAACAAATACTGGCACCAAGAGACTGATTCCACACCCATGTGGAATAATTTAATTCCATTAATAATGCTAAAAATGTTAAGAAAACATTTGGAGGGGGAAAAAAAAAGCTGAACAAGGAGTATGCAGAGCCAGTCTGGTTTCATCTGAACTCCGGGATCCATTTGTTTTCCATTGTTTGCTGTACTTATTCTGGATCTGTTTTCACTTTTATTTCTGGTTGGCTTCAATATGTCTACACGAAAGCACACTTCAGAAGTAAAAAAGAGTCTGTCTTTTTACAGTATGCCTTCAGACAGTTGGACAGTTTTAGGATTCACTGCCTCTGGACTCAGTTTTTTGCATCCTTGAGGCATGTTAGTTAATACTAGGAGAAAGCATATTGTCTTTAACGGCACATAAATTCAACTCACTGAGCTAAATTCAGAGCCTGAGCTGTACTGTTAGCCTCATGCATAGCCCCCGCCTTGGGAAAATTCTACCTCCCTCCTGACATTCTCATGAAATTTTCATTGGCTACAATGGGACTCATGGTTCTATCCAAGGGTAGATTCTCTCTGGCTACATGTCACATACTGTTTGAGTGGGGGCATGAGGCCAAAAAGCATTGTTTACTATTTGTATGAGTCTTTACCAATTTCTAGTTGCCAAAAGAGATGAACTCATGGCTTCTGAATAACTCATTCATCATGACAGACATGAAAATTTTGTTCTTTGGGTTTGGTTAGAAAGCAAATAATTTGCTAGTTCACTGTCTGAAAGCCAAAGCATATTTGGCCCTCTATACTTCAATCCAGATTGCCATACCCCTGCTGTCAAGATGACTTTCTTTCAAGTGGCGAGACATGGACAGTGTACACAGTTGTCTCCATGAGAATGTCACCAAGACATGGAGATTCCATGAATGTTCTTAAAGATTTCCTCCAAAGTTCCAAGTTCCTATAAACCATTTGGGGAGGAACACTTTGGTGCCATCCAGATGTAAATCCAATCCAGGGAACTGTTAATGCCTCCAATGTCAGGAGTCAATATTTCTTTTATGTAGTTGATTTAATGGCAGTTGTCATTTGTTTTATGTCCTTGTGAAAAAGAGCACTTATTCCTTTGGGATACTTTTTTAATATGAAATTTTCGTGCTTTGCTATTGAACATATTAAATAGTTCCATGTGTATTGTCAAACTATTGTTGTAGCATAGAATAGTGTGTTACTCTGAGTTGGTCTAAACTATAATTGTTATTACTCTGTGTGAAATGTTATCTAAAAAGCCTCAGAAATGTAAAGCAATGAGACAAACAAGCTCCTTCATGTAGTGCACGTGTCTCGTGGAAAGCCGTTTCAGGCATCTCCCAAGAAACAATGACTAGATAGACTTCCAAATCCTCGATTATTAAGCATCCAAACAAAACCCACTAACTTTAATGAGATCTGCTTTCTGTAATATGAAACAAAGCTTAAGTAAATTTCAAGTTTGTAAACACCTAGGGTTGGATATTTTGTGCTAAGTTTCTACTTTGAAGAAGAGAACTTTCTGGACCCTCCAGTATTAATGGGGTTTGGTTCCTAAAGGCTTTCAGGTGATCCTGAATAGCTCACTTCGGGCTTACAAAACTCATGGCCAAGACTTGCAAATGTTCAACCCTTATGCTAACCTTTTTAAAATCTGTTTTATCTTGTTCATGGTCCTGTGACTATTCAGATAAATTTCCTTGATAAGAATTCTTTACTTCATCTTCCTTTTTCAGTCATCATCATTATTATCAACTTCATCAGTCTAATTTTCTCTTTTGCTTACCTGTTTACAATTTTTCAAAAGAACAATTACATTGTTTGATGCCTGATATTACAGAATAAGAAGTGATATGAGATTGCATATGATGACTTTTCTGTAAATCCAGACAGATAAGTGGAGGAGATCAGTAGAAGCCATAGGTCCAATGCAAGTCAAATTTAGAGAAAATTACGTACTTAGTTTTTTTAACAGAATTAAGAAAACTACCCAAGAGCGAGGCCATACATAAAAGCTTACTCACTAAGCTGAGGTGCAGAAGAGAACTGTGGTTTTTGACAGAGTCCACAAGAAGGAGCTGACTATGCAGGCAAAAGCTCAGAATCATGATGATGCTAACTTGGGGGTCAGTTTTATGGAAAAACCATCTGGTGACACTGGACCTGTTCTATGCCATGTCCTCACACTGTTTGGAGCAAGGAAGACCAAGAGCAAGTGAGGACCATCCAGGATGTTTATAATAGATTCCAGGTCTGAGGGAGCTGCTAGATTTCAAGGTGAATTGGCAAGACATTGCTTGTGAGATTGGTCTCTAGCCTCACCAGAAGATGAACAATGTTAGACATCCAGCAGCAGAAACATGGGCATTCTGCACATGTGGGAGCAGCCTTCTGGAAAACTAAGAAGTCCTAGATTTGCAACTGTAGTTTTCAGCCAAGTCTGGATTATTTGCAAAGAGGCATCCTATGCTTGGGCACTGTCTCCTTTCTCACTGCCCAACTGGTTTATGTCCAGTCATTCTCCCTGGGGACATTGCTTCCATTCCCCAAGCTTTACTCTTCTGCAGTTTCACAAAGTGCAGTTGGTTTAAATTCTTTGTCCTTCCATTGTCCAAGCCTAATAAGGAAGTCAGTCAGCTGTGGGTTGGGATAAGGAGCTGGTGGTAAGGAGGAACATTCTTTTAAGGGCCTTTTGATCTTTAAGAGGCTATAAGTGGCTCAATTCCCTGCTTTTATGCAAAAATATCTCTTGTGTGTGTCATTCAAACAGATTGTTTTCCTTCCCATGAGTGTAATTGTCTCTTGGTGATTTTATAAGAAACAGAATGCAGTCCATTTCGATGTCAGGCAGAGGAGGAAGTCATATAACTTTATCTTGTCTCTCCCAGACTCCTCATTCTTACAGATATTTGTCTCTGGCAGTCATATATTTCAGTGTCAAGGTCAAATGCCCCCAGGTAACTCATACCTATTCCAGACTCTGTTCCCAGCCAAGGTTTGATACCTTGGCCAAGCCGTTTCACACCTTTGGGCCTAAGTTTTCTTATATGGAAACCTAACTAGTTGAACATGACAAGGTCAATTTGGCAAGGCAGTCTGTTCTTGCTATTGAAAACATGGATTTTGTAGATGAACATATGTGACTTTAAATCTCAGTTCTATTGTTTACACAGATGATTGTACTGCCTCAGATTCTGCAGGTTCTTATCTGTAAACAAAATTTTTATAACAATTGTATAAAATAAGGCTTGTAAGATGCTTAGTAATGCCTGTTATCAGTGCTAAATAATTTTTAGTCCATATTATTTTTCTATATATAATTTTCCTTCCACTATTAAAATTTACCTATACTCATTATTCTTGTCATACATGCCAATGCTGTCTTTTATTACTCTAGGTAAGTTAAACTGGGCAATAGGAACACTACCTAGTATATGCAATAGTAACACTACCTAGTATATGCTGACATTTTTGAGTGTTATACTTGCATATTGTCTCTTTCTCTGTTAGATACAGATACACATACAGACACAAAACAAAAGGCAACTAGATTTCTATCATCAGTAGAATCTAGAATTAATTTAGCTACAGATAGCACACTAGAATTTGGTTCCTCAAGCTTCTTGCAAATCCTTCCTTTTGAGTCAATGGGGAATGAATTAAGTAGCTAAATATTTAGCACTGAAGAATTTACCAAGGTTGTTCTTTACCAAGCTCACTGTGTGCAGGAGTAAAGATTTTCTTTAAACAGGGAGCAAACACAATCATAAGTGAGTAAGGTCACCAAAAATCTGCAGTGTCATCTATGGCCATCCACTCCAAATCCAGGGTTTCAATTAGGAGAAATACAAATGAAAGTGAAATAAGAATTGCATGAAAGTATTATAAAAAAGTAATCTAAGGAGGGCATAGGAATGGGGTGAAGGGCAAGTGTTTGTCTCTAGTATTCTTAGAGAGGTTTAGAGGTTAGAAAACAATTTCTGTGTGTTCCAATATTATATTTCCCATTCTTCATCAAGTGGATTTTAGTGTAATTAGGAGACTAGTGTAATTAGAAGAGCATCTTTACTATAATGTAGGCAAGTCTGTCTTTTCTCTTTTTTTGTCTTTTTCTTTATTGGTTATTTTTCACTAAATATGCCTTTTTAATATGTGCTCATAAGTGTCCAGTATTTTGCTAGGTGATAAAGTACTGATGTGGTTACAACTGGTTCTGTAACTACAAAGAACTTACAAGGGATAATCAAAATATAGCGAGTGTTCATATTTTAAAAACATTTCACAGTAAAAGACACTTTGCCATGAATTCCCCAATAAAACAGTTCCCCTTGTTTTGAACACACTTTTCCCTTCATTCTGGCCACTTTCTGAAGCAGTTCCAGAAGTCTTCTTTCATGAGAGTCTTTATGAGGTGTGATCACATACACAGTGAATCCTGCTACTGAGTGCCATCCAGTGGATTGAAAGGATTGTAAAAACATTATGGTGTGTTCTCATCTATGTTATTCACTAGATCTAACACTGTATGACTCCTGGCTCTTCCTAAAAGTCAACAAGACCATAAAAGGAAAACATTTTGAATTGATTCAGGTTAGCAAGGCAACCAGGACAGCACAAATAGAGACACTCACATTAAAGGACTTACAGAACTGCTTCAGAAAGTGACACCAATGGAAAAGTGTGTTTGAAGTGAGGGGGCGGATTGTAAGGGAGATTTGTGGCAATGTGTCTTTAACTATAAAAAATTTGTAAAATTTCAACATTCACTGTATTATTTGATATTACTTCATACAGTCTTAGACGAGACAAGAAAATCAGCACTCAGTATAGTGGATTGGTTAGGAAAGTTGTACACAGGGAATGGGAAGTATCTTAGCTACTTTTCTCTTACTACTGAGACAAAATACTCAGCATCTGAAGTTAAAGGAGGAAGGACTTGTTTAGCTCACAGTTTGTAGAGTTTTCGGTCCATAATCAGTTGGCTCCAAAGCAGCATAGCACAAAAGAGGCTTCAAAGAGAAAAAACATTCATGGTGGACATAATGTAGCAAAGCAAGAAAAAGGATGAAGACAAAACTCTTTCTATCTCTTATGTTCTGTGCTGGCTACCTGCTCTAGGGCAGGTATAGCACTCACACTTCATCCTAGCCAGAACTATGCCAAACTAATCAATGGACTGATTTACTAATTACAGCACCCTTAATCTCACCATCACACACTCTAGATTCAGCCACACATAAGTCCCATCTAAGAGTGCATGAGGCCTTGGGGGGACATCTAGACAGATGCCATAACAGGAAGTGAGGGAGAAGAATCTGAAAAAAACACACGTTTTTAAGAGTTGAGATGCAGACATAGAGATGGTGAGGCAGAAGGAGAAGAAATGGCCATGGGAATACAAGAGAGTATCAGCCAGAAGAGAGAGAGAGAGAACTTCTAGAAGTTAGCGATCAGCAGAGTTGAATGTCACAGAGGTATGATGACAGTTGCTATGTGTTTCGATTACTTAGAATGACTTTTTGCTGGCAAATAATGTATTCATATATATTTTCTTGATCAAGAAATCAAATGGCTTGATTGTAAGCATACACTCAGAAAATGAGGCAGATTGGAACCCTGTTCATTCAGCTTGGTTTTGAGAAAATGGGAACCACAGAAAAGCCTGGTTTCACAAGATAGAAATTTTTTCAGGTTACACCACAACACTTGTGATAAAGCTGTGCTGCATCCTCAATAGGAGGTTCACCCTGATCTTCCTTTGTGCAACTTCCCACACCTGGCCTAACTCTGTCACTCTATGAACTCAGCATGCTTTAGCTCCACTGCCTTTTGCCTTTTGCTAGACCAGTCCTTCAAGAAGAAAATACAGTTGGTATAATTTATCTTCATACTTATAATAATGCAGGGGTCTCATAGTGCTTAAACTAGAAGTACTTGGATCACTTATATTCCTCTGCACTTGGGATGTATCCTAGGACACAAAGTAATATGAATACCTCTTCTTAACGTGCCACCATTGACTTCTCCCTTCAAGAAGGAGGGGTACCCTTAGAAGGTGTGTCTGACTTTAAAGCATCTTCTTTAGTGTCATAGACACTGGGAACGTGAAAGTATTTTTCCTGAGAGAATACTTTCAATAGTGGAGTCTAGATTGAAATAAATAGGAAATGAGTCAGTGGAGACATGCTAGCTATATGAACGCATCTATGAGAAAGAAGGAGATATAGCATTAAAGCTGATAGAACATATGCCTCTAAGTGGAGACATCATCAAATAGAAGCAACTCGGCCTGCCTATATAGTGATAGGACAGATAGAGAAATGATGCGTGTGTGTGTGCGCGCGCATGCGCGAGCGCGCGCGTGCGTGTTGGGAGGGTACGTGGTCAGTATGCTGAGATCCCTAAGAATCTAGAATAAAATCTTCCAGAACTCTTATGATTCACTTTATCTCTTTTTACACTTACGAGTCAACCAGTTTATCTGAGGAAATCTGGCAGTGCTGGGTATGGAGAAATTCTGAGAAACATGTAAAAAGACCACAATGAAAGTCAGACTATCAAAGGAATGGAGGAATACTATGGAAATGGGCAGCCAGAAAAACAAATGGAAACAGGAAAAGAGGTAGGTGGGAAATTCAGAGAACGTGAGAAATCAATAGCCAGAAGTTTAACCAAGTATTCTCAAGGAACTGTTCCTAAGTTCTCTTGGATGTTCTGAGGTATATGCAGGTTGTATTTATTTCTTTTATGTCAAGTAAAAAGCCTAAAGTAGGCCTTGGTTGTCATGTACCTCATAACTCGCCACTACTGTGAAGCAAGCCCCCAGATATTCCAGAGCTTCATATTTTGCATTAATAAATATTTGCTGCTATTGTATCATCTCAGTAATGATTTTTACCATACATCCTGTCTGTATTTCTTGGAACAGCCCCTTAAAAAATCTTAATACCAGAAATAATCCCAGTGGATAAGTCAATTAGTTCTTAAAAATAGAACCTTTGTTAAAAAGCCATTCCAATTTCTCTTCTGGCATTGGGTTCTGTCACTGATAAATTGGCCCCAGGCTTCTCTCTTAACATCTCTCTAGTACATACATATACCAGAAGCACCAAGATATTTTTTAATTTAAAAATAGATCCAAAGGCAAACATATTTCAAGTGGATTTCCTACTATGGGGATTTTAAAAACTAACACTGGAGAATGAAGGTGGAAAATGTAGTTTTACATTTGTACACAGTTAATGCAATTTCTGTTCCTCTAGTTTTCACATTTCTTCCACCTAGCTCTAGTACACTACTTACTACCAAAATGGGTGGGAAGGGAGAGATTTTTCTAACTATGAGGGGGTCTCTGTTTCCATATTTGAAAAGAAAGTGGGGCCCCTACAAGTTTTCCTTTATTTTCTTTGCTATCTTCCTACTCTTCTTTCTCGTCTTCCTATTACACCTTTTACTTTCTCCTCTTAGGAGAAGGCAAAATGAAACAAACACTTTGAAAAGGAGGTAAAAGGTGGTGTTTTATATTTAAACTTTCATTTGCCTTAAGTCTTGGAACTGGCATTCAATTAACTATGGACTAACAGAAGGATAGGCAGCTATCCTAGTAGTGCCATAAAGAAGTGTCCTGCTGCTTTTTGACAAATTCGAAGCAGTTTTTTTCTTGACTTATAATCTTATCTCTAAATAGCAGTCAACATCTAGTGTTCGCTTAATAGGATCCTAATATTGGGGATAAAAGAATGAATATTCATTGATTACTTTCAGGAAAGAACCCACACTGTAGTGGTAGTCTTTGGGCAATGGTGACATTAACAGAACAATTTAGGGGATGTGAATGTAAGAGACAAAAATGGTGATCAATGGATGGGAAATTTTTCCCTCTATCTCATTCAGACTTGTGACAAGTAGATAGCTATCCTCTTAAATTCACTCTATATGCATTGCTGGAAAAAAAGAAAAACCTTCCTTAAGGAAAGAAGTTTTCATATAGCAATAAAGCTAATTGATTTCTTAGTAGCCAAGGAGTCTGGTGACAGGCTTACTGGACACTTCAAAGATGAAAAGGGGTGTGTAAAGTTGAGAGAGAGACAGAGATAGAGAGAGGAAGAGGAAGGAGGAATAGAGCAAGACAGACAGAGACAAAGACAGAGACAGAGAGGTCAAACTTCTTAAAAGTTTCACTTCCCAGTACTGTTACAATAGCAATTCAATTAGATGAGGACAGACATTCAAGACCCTGCACCCTGTTATGGTCCAATAGAAATGGGAATCACTCACTACACATCTTCTGGAACCTAGGCTTTTTCTGTGCTACAGTGCCGCCATTTTCTCGTTATGGTCCCAAGGTTATTACAAAAGGGGTGGAGATACTGAAGGTTGGCTGTAAGGCAAGAGCATTAATGTCAGGCCTGGAAGTGGCATACATAACTCTTGCTTGCATTCCATTGGATAGAATCATGGCTCAAAATTAATTGCAAAAGAGACTATCAAATGTAGCCTTTCCCTATGCCCAGAAGGAAAATAAATGTTTAGTGGACATATGTCACCGTTTCTGACACGTGGTAGTACTTTCATCCAGTTGAAAATGACAATCAGAAGAGTCCTTAAACACATACAAGTGAAGTCTTGCCCTGTTGGAAGTCTGGCTGCCTTGTTTCTAGAATTCCTATGAAGGGTTTGTGACTCTGTGTACTTACGATTTGTACATATGTATGTACATATGTATGTTGTGGGCTTGGGGGAAAAACATTTTAAGGTTTCAAATTTTCTGTGGAAACAGTTTGAAGTACATGGCATAGGCTGGAAATTTTTCTCTCTTTTATTGTTTGCACATATTTCTTGCATCAATTCTGTAAAAAAACCAGGAAGATAAAAATTTGAATTCTTCAAAAAACTCAGGAAAAATGAGAGTGCTCACAATGAAAGAGGTGCTGCTTTCCAGCTCTGATTGTCATACCTGACTCTGCTCCTAAGGTAGGTCTGGCAGGTTACTCAGGCTGCCCAGGCATCTAAGGGCCCAAAGAGAAGCTCTCCTTTGGGTTAAGACTTATGTAGATCCTTGCATTCCCAGCTAGAATTTCCACAAGCCCCATGGCCTACACACGTGCCTTCAAATTTCAGTATTGCTGCAGAGATATCTGAACAATGTTAGATTTTTTAAAAAGTAAATTAATCACTGGTTTTGAAATTAAAATATATAAAATATACCTTATATATGTATATTCACTAATAGTTCATTTTATTGAATGCCTACGTACAATGTAATTATGAAGCAGACTTAAGGTGAAAATTATAAAACAAATGATAAAAAAGCATTGCATTTTTATATTCTCAGATTGCAGAGCCAATTGTATCTAGGTTTGAAATGGCAGTTACTAAAACACACCATCAAAGATTACTTTTAAAAAAATAACAGCTGGGTTTGAAATTAATTTGAAAATGAAGATAATCTATAACAGGTACATATATATGAGGTGAAGTAATTCCTGGCATCCTTAAACTGATACACTATCTTCAAGTTTGGGGCAAAGCACTTAGTATTCAGGAAAATTACACATAAGATTGTATTTTATGATTTTTCTTTCCGTGGGAGTGTACGAACAAGCATTGTAAGCAAACTATACACCTGTAAGACCTAGCATTATGGTGGGTAACTAGGGAATATCCACAACACTCGAAAGAAATCTGGACAATGAATCAGGCGGAGAACAGCTGGTAGAGAAATCAGATGGAGAATGAGAGTAATCTGTGAAAGGTATTTGAGTTCACTATAAACATTTTGCAAGCATTGGGTGAAGAAGTTAGACCTCTGAGTCTTACATCCTTAGCCCAGGCTTGCTGCAGCCTTGAGAAATGGTTTCCAGAATCTTTGTAGCTAAAGACAAAGAATTTCCCTTAAAACAGTATATGGGGAATGTGATTTGGGGTTGTTTCTGAGTCACTCACAAGCATCAGTCTTCATAAGAATTGGCCCTAGATTTCCAGAAAGTCTGGCTGCTTGTGTATGTGTATTTCTACTGTTAGCAACAAGTGAGTTAATAGAGAAAGCCTTGGTACTTCATTTAAGTATTAAATAAGTGCAGAGCAGGAAAGAACCTTTGTCCATCCCTTGAAACACAAAATGCAAGGACCGTGGTGAGACATAATCTACCTTCTTGGTCAAGAAAATAAATTTGTTTTAGGGTTGTGAAATTGAGCTGCAAGTTTGCTTTCCTTCACCCAAACCCTGCTACACTTTCATAATTAAATTTTGTTTTGGCACTTTGGGCTTGAAATCTCTGTTATGCTTCTCATACAAACAAAGGAAGAAGTTCAATGGGCTTAGGCCACAATGAAAAGAAGTGATGAGGAAGAAATAATAGTGTAGGAAAGAAAAACAAACAAACAAAAGAGGACTGATGCTGGAGGGAACTCAGAGTGAGGGTCAAATGAAAAGCCCCAGTTGCAGATGCCAGAGGATCAGAAGTGACTGGGTGTGTTGGTGAAAGGTGCTGCTCTGCTCCAAGACATTCCTTGGTGCAAAAATCCCACAAGAATCAAGCACCTGCTGCTGTATGCTCAGAGCCTCAGAAAGGAAGAGAGGAGGCTGAAGCCAAGCTGGGCAGAAGGACAAAGAAGAGGCTGCTTGGCTCCAATCAAGGGACAAATTGAGCTTCCACATTTAGAGACCAAAGTGTCCTTTTTCTGTTCATCACCTTTAGTGTGATTCTGATTTGAGGCTCCTAGCTTGTTCTGTAATCAGCTCTTAATTCCATGTGGAAAGCTCTTAATTCCATGGAAAGCTTAGGCAAAAGAAGCTTGGATCTGTTGCTAACTATAAGGCTCATTCCTCCTTCAGGGTGTGTCCTGACCTAGGCTTCAGGCCTCATCCTTTCCTCTTTTTCCTGTGGCCAGAAGACTTGATCGGCAACATTTTACCCATCATCCAGGGAGTCCTTACTTTCCAGCTCTTCTCTGGTCCTAAGAAAGGCTGGCAAAGGGGAAAAACTACCAGAAAGTAAACATCACTGGAGCAACAACAAAGCTTGCCCACGTCATGGAAACCATTCTCTGGAGAGGACCAGCATGAGTCTAGTTAGTGCAACTTTGATACTTCCCGCACATAAATGCTCCATTCTATCACTATGGGGCATCATGGTCTTGAAAACCAGTCCTGTCTTCCAGCCTCAGCTCCATGATGACATTGATCAAATCACCCACTTTGAAATTTATGCCTGGATTCTTAAGTGGAATGTGCCCTCTGTCTACCCTCAACTCTTTGGAGCTTAAATCCAAACATTGCCTATTCTGTGAAGACTCTGAAATAAAAATAAAACAGATAACTGGACTATGAGAGAACAGAAAAATAACAGTGACCAGGAAGTATAGCTCATACATTCACTTTTACTTTGCTTGCGGAAGAGAATGTGCTCATCAGTTCTGGAATGCTGTGATATTACCCCAGGTCACTGCTTTCTGGCTCTTTGTCTGGGGACTGGGATCAAGCCCAGGAATGAGTTGGGGACTATAGGATCAGGGAATGTTCAGGGTTGCTTCCTGGCCTGCACGGTATGTGTAACTGACATTTAATACTGTCACAATGTTGAATTATGTCCTTTCTCATCTGTGTAGCTAAGGAGAAATGAATTGTCAGAAAGAAGGGAGAAAATGTGTCAGAGAGTAGGTACATCAGGACTTCCACAGCACCCTTTGATTGGTTGTTTTCTCTGCCAAGATTTTGTTTTTACCTCCCATTACTCTCTATTTCCCAAATTATGTCTCACCCATTTGATAAATAAATGAAAACAAAACACCATCTGAACACAATGTTGAGTGAAAGGAAAGGGCAAAAGAATTATAGTACAAAATGTTACCATGAACAAAAGAACACAGAAAAATGTACTGCTCACTTCCATGGGTATACATTTATGTAGTTGGAGCTAGAAAATGCATATGAAGGGTGGGCATTATCGTAAGTATGGTAACCACTACCTCCTCAGAACTGCTGGAGCTGACCTCATCAGAGACTGCACTTATTGCTGAGCAGCCAGGCTTCCTGGTGTGTTCCCTGAAGCCCGTGGGGAGGAAGTAGGGGGGGTTGGGCTAAAGGAGATGTGACTTCAGTTGTCTTTGAAATGAATAGAACGAAGTGACACAATATTCACAAGTTCCAATTTAGGTGGAGTGTCAGTAATTTTGTTTTCAGAACCCAGAAAGTTTGAATTATTCCATAATTTTTTTACTTAGGGAAGCCAAAACAAAAGAAAAAATGCTGCAGAATTTTGATTATCAAGAGCCCTTTCCAAAAAGGGACACACCTCAGACTCAGGTGATCACATCTAGTCCATGCCTAGAAACCATCCTCATGTGGAGGCCTCTCCAGCAGCTGTGTCCAGGTGCAGGGCCTGCCTGGGTCTCAACAGACACCCAAAACCTGGATCAGATTCACCCCACTGACAACCAGATAACGATTTTCCGACATGTGTTGCTCCCACAGTATTCCTGCCTGGCAGCTATCATCACCATTAGACTGACAACCACAATAGTTTGATTCTTTCTGCACTCCTCTTTCTCTCCCACTCCACAGCGAAGCCTTCAACATCATCTTCCTTCTAAATGTCTTCCTTTGGTTTTCTGTTTTTTTTTTTTTTTCGGTACTGGGGACGGAGCTCATGACCTTGTGCTTGCCAGGCAGGCACTTAAGCCATTGAGCTAAATCCCCAGCCCTCTAAATGTCTTCCTTAGAACATAGAATACCACTCAAGATGTGCTAAGAGTGTCCCCATACTTAGAATATGTAGAAAGTCCTTTCAGAGGGCATATCAACAGTCTATGGGCTCCACATATCTCCGCTTTCCACCACTAGTCGTGAAGACCCAAGGTCCAACTCACTATTCCTCATTTAGGCTGAGCCCATCGACTGGCGGGCTCTCTCTCCAGCTGTCTTCCTCCCCCCTTGCCTGGATTCTTCTTTACTTGGATGTGTCTGCAGCTCTCTTCCTCCTGCTCTTCATTAAGGTACCTCCACGCATCTCATCTCTGATCAGCCCATCTACCATAACAGCACCCTCACTTTCTTTCCTTTTGCCAGGATTCATTTCCCTAGCACAGTGCTTGGCCTATATTGGACACTTGAACACAGATTGACTGAAATGATGAATTAATAATGTTTGTTGACCAACTGCCTGTAGATATTCACACATACATTAATTCATTTAGTACTGACAAAAGCCCTCGAGGAAGGCACAGGAGACAGAAACTCAGACTGTGCACTAGCTTTCATTGGTGTGAATTCTGAGGGTGAATTCAAATCCTCTTAGATTGACTCTAATCCTTCCTCTAAGTCACACCGCAGCTTTCAAAGGAGGCAGCAGGAAAAGCATGTTTCTATTTGCTCTATGTTACGGAGAGGGTGCTGTTCATATTTACATAATTACTTTGATCCTCACCAACATTCAGGGGAATAAACATTGTCTCAATTTTAGAGTTGAGAAAAATAAACCTTTTAAGAGGTTAAATATTGTCTTTAAATCACCATTTCTAACACACAACAGCCTGTGCCTTCTTAACGACATCCATCCATCCTGCCTGAAGTTGCATATGGGATTCCTGTAGAAGGCTGTAACCTGTCAACAGCATGGGTTTACCTCATTTGGCTGCCTGGTGAACAGTTCAAACTCACTTTGCTTTCCCCGTCTCACTCCTTCCTTCTGCTGGCAGTGAGGACCTTTCCCCAGAACTTTCACTTTCTCCTCATTGCTTATGCCTGCTGGAGTCTCAGAGGAGCAATAGTCTTCGTGGACCACCCAGAAGTTGGACCTAAGAAAACAGGTGGGGTCACAGAGAGTGACCTGGAGAGAAGACAGTGTTTGGAGGCAGATGGTACCCAGTTTTCAAATGGATTTGTTTGCTAGAATTTCTTTGTCATGTGATGCTTGAAACTCTCTTCTCCACTGAAGCAACAGTATTGATTATGGGTAGTTTTGAGTTCTTCCATGAAGCTATATAACACAGATGGCCCACTGAGATACCAGTAGATACTCCTAGAATTTTTTTTCCTCATCAATACTATTTATTCATGTGAACAGCTTTACAAATATTGCAGCACTCAATTTGCTTAGCACATACTCGTTTACAGTGGTTCTGAATAGTACTCTGTTACATATTTTAAATGACTTGTGTCCCATGGAGAATGACACTCCTTTAAGAACATAGGGTATCTGGCAAATTAATGAACAAGAAGAACTTTTTACATACTGAAGTTCTAGTAACCTCTGCTTACTAAAACGTTGGTTTTATTTTCTATCTGGGCATTTGCTGTTACATAATCATTATTGTTCATATCAGAACTGTGGCTAGGGTGATCAAAAGCACCCATGTAATCCTGGGATCTGATACCCAATCAACCAATAGGAAGTACCACTATTCTCTGCTTTCTCACCAGCCCATGACAGAGGCCCACAACTCATCAAAAAGGATAGACTGACTTTTTTTTCTAACATTTTAAATGAACACAGCACAAATAGATTTTTAAAATTTTCTTTTTGGTTTTTTGAGATGCAGTCTTGCTGTGTAGTTCAGGCTACCCTCAAACTCATGGTGATCCTCCTGCCTCCACCTCCCAAGTTCTGGAATTATAGGAATGGGCCACTATGGCCAACAGGATTTTCAATTCATCACTATTTTTACACTTTGTTGTACCATATCATACTCCTAGAATTCTTTAACCTTGTCATCAAGTCACTTTCAGACACATGGAGTCTGTGGGGAAATACAAGTTTCAGTTTGCAATGAGGACCCTAAGAACACTTTTCCTGTGCACATTTTTCACCTCTAGTTCCTATCTCTGTGTGAGATTTTCCTTATTGTTCACTCCTACAACAGTCAAAAGTCAACAGGACTGGCTGTAGGTCCTTAGGGTAGTAGGGGGAAGAGGGCTGGGCATTTTGAGGATGGGATCGTACAAACTTCTCCCACTCATAAGAAGTGCTAAAGGAGGCTTCAGGCATCCACAGAGCGGAGCAGGGCTCTTG
>PVJX010032271.1:0-20540 GCA_004027295.1 Dolichotis patagonum | reverse complement strand
GACAGTATAGTGAAATTGGCACAGAACATCAAAGCAGGTCACCAGGACAACAGTAACAGGCAACATTGTATATCTCGTTGTCTTCACAATAGTTGTTCTTCTACTAGGTACAGCAAAATCAAAGAAATACACAACATTATAGAACACATCAACACAGAGTATTGAATAGAGCAACACCGTTAATCAGGACAAAGCAAAAACGGTGATAAAAATATCATTATTATTAAAAACCACTTTCAGGTATCCAACCTATAAATTGTTTCTTAATTTCTAAATAAATTGTGTATATGTGATTCAGTTTCAGAGAATCTTTTATGACAAGAATATAATTTTCACTCACCTTTATCACAGAATTGTTGTGGACCTTTTTTTTTAGCACTAGCCCTCTTATCAGCAGCTGTAAGGTAAATAATTTTGGAGAAGAGAATGTGACAAATTGATTGTATTATAGGCAGCAGAATTAATTAAACAGTCAGACAGGGATAGAACCTTGAAGGAGTCAGTGCATAAGACCAGATATCTTACAACTTTGGAGGAGAGAGACACCTCTACTGTGGGCCAGACCTCAACATAAAAGACAAAACACATGAAACCGTGCCCTAAGTATAAACATCAGGGATTGATACTCTAAATAGATGTTAGTCACCTTGAGGAAGCCAGAAGGAGCCACTAACCCAACTCCCCCATAGGAAAAGGCCCTATTCTGTGTTCATGTCTGTTTGCTACATGACTCACTTCTCTATTGGATTCTGGTTTAATCAATTTTACCTGAGCAATTATACTCATAATCTTATTGGTTGACCCTAGTTCTGTCCCACCTCATGCCCGCCTACCTTGTGAGTTCCCATTTTTTCCCAGGATGGACCTGTCTCACCTTCTGGTTTTGCTCTATAAAAAGCCCTAGAGAAGGTGGGATCCTCAGCAACCCCTTGAGACCCCTTCTGTATCTCTTTCAGAAGCTTTCTTTCTTTCAATAAATATTTTACTCTTAACCACCATTGTTCCTAAAATTCATTCAATTTTAGAGAACATAAACTCATACTGGACATTTAGTAGGTTGGGAGTTTCTTTACTCTGTATCAATAGGAGCTATAATGCCTTTTTTTTCCCCTTGCAGAGAACTGCTCCAGGAGCAGGCACTTTTATTCCTATCCTTGACAAGGGAGCCCCAAGGCCAGGAGTCTGCTATTTCCCAAAGCAACACAGGTCAGGATCCTAAAGTTTTTGATGTTCGGTTTAGTTTATTTATTCCCAAAGTTCTACATAACTTTGAAAATTGTGCATCACAAAGACATCTCATGTCTTTGTAAATGACAACATGAAATGTAGTTCTATGTAGTTTCTTTCCTGAACATCCCTACTGTACTCATCTGGTGATTTACACAGAATACATAAAGCATATTACTTCTGTAGAACAAAACAAGAATAGCTTTTATAAGGAGGTAATCCAGATGTCTGATTAACACAGTATTTCACTGTTTTGAACTTTGTGTAAGAAAGTCCTGCCTATCCCTGCTATGCCGGCACCCAGCTGTTCTGCTGGGAAGGAGGAGGGAGAGGCGTGGCTCTCTACCCTGTGGGACTCTGGAGGAGCCCTGTGGAGCTGGGTGTCTATAAGGAAGGGCTTCTGTGGTCATTAGTGGTTATTGTTGGGTGATTAGTAAGTAGCAGTAATACAAACAATTACAGCTTTTGTTTTGCAAAATCTTTCCCTTAAGAATTATCCTTGTTTAAACGTGTCCCTTTTTTGGTAGATCAGTGCTTGGCAGCTCCACTGGTTGCTTTTGGTTTGTATGCTACGAAAGACTGCCTGTCGCTGATATTGTGAGGAGGCTACTGTTTTTTTGAGACTAGCATTATCTAATTTGTGTGTCTTCTTGTTTCTCTAATCTCACTTTTTCTCACTTTTTATTTTTGAGACAGGGTTATATGACTATTAAGTATTTTAAATGAGCCAATCAATATAGAGCATGATTTCATTTCTTTCTTTCTTTTTTTTGGTACTGGGGATGGAACTCAGGACCTTGTGCTTGCCAAGCTGGTATTTGTGCTGCTGAGCTAAACCCTCAGCCCCATGATTTCATTTCTTGTGAGGAAAACATACTGATGTGATTATAGACCTCAAAGTAATTTTTGTGTAACACAAATAGTATATAGATTTCTAAACTTAAAGGACTCAGGAAAATAATAGAGCAGTAAGCAGCAACAAATCAGCCTAAGTCTCAGAATCCAGACACTGGAAAATAATAACTTTGGAAAGAAAAAGAAGGGAGACGGACCCCTTGGATCCAGGAAAAACACAAAGGGAAAATTGGAGATGACAGAGAAATTGAGGAGACAGACCACAGTGCAGAAAAAGGAAATGGTAGTCTGCACTTTCTCCCTAGCTTGTGGCTCATGGCAAGAGAAAGGAAGATTGAATCTACAGAGACTGGGTGAAAGTGGGTGACTACAGAGGTCTTCAGGGAGAAACACACCAGTGGGACAGACCAGTGGATGCCATGTGCTACAATAGCTGGTGAGTTAACTCCCATCTGAGAGTCAGCCATATCCTCTGGAGAGATGACCTGCCTGGTTGGACACCATTTTAGGGAGAGGTCAGCTGAAAGTGGGACTCAGAGCAG
Source organism: Dolichotis patagonum (assembly GCA_004027295.1). NCBI lineage: Eukaryota > Metazoa > Chordata > Mammalia > Rodentia > Caviidae > Dolichotis > Dolichotis patagonum. Next base: position 17,916 of record PVJX010032271.1, on the reverse strand, counting down.
CCATGGATTGGCTTTGTCTCAGGGCTCCCAGTGTTAAACTCCCACATTGACTGGGTGAGGGGCAATCATAAAAGACATCCATGGTCAGGGAGCTGCGGTCAGTCCAGTAAGACAGACTCAGAGTGCTATAAGCTAAATGACTTGGGGCCCATCCCCGTGACCAGAGGCCAGGTTCAACCCGATTTCTGTGGGATCAAAAGTCGCAGATCAAGCACTCTACCCTAATCCTACTACATTTGCTGAGATTATCCAGTACAGCTCTGGGATGTGACTGCCTCCCTTGTCTATCAGTGAGGGTGGAATCATCTTACATTGGACATTGCCACAAAACTGTAGACCCTCAAAAATGACCACAGGTGTAAAATCACAAGGACATTTCTTTTTTTTTTTGCTTTTGATTTTGGAGTCTTTTTTAAAATTGCTTTTTTTTTTTTTTTTTTTTTTTTTTTTTTTTGTGGCCTTTTTTCCCTTCTTCTTTGTCCTTTTCTACAGTTTCCCAAGGCTTGGTTAGTCTTCCTATGTCCTTTATCTTTGTTTCTAATCTCTTTTTCTTCTTTTATTTCTCTATTTTTTCTCTTTTCCCTTTTAAATTTTCACTCCTTAGGCTAAAATTGCTCAATTGGTTGGGTATTTACTGTATATACTTTTCTGATTTTTCTTATATTTTTATTATACAACTAAATTTTATACCTTGGGTGAAAGTTGGCAAATTATTAGTTATCACAGCTTGTCATTTTTTCAGTCTGTGTTTGATGCTATTGCTATTACTGATTACCAAGCTGAGATAGTTGTTATGATCAATAGATCTTTGTATGTCAATACCTAGATTGTCTGGGAGTCATAAACAATACTACAGCCCATTACCAAAGAACTAGGTGCTAGATCAAACAGACTGCAAACCTTTATTTCTAATAAGCAGAAGAGGTCAAATCCTGGGACAGGCTCAAAGGTCAGAAGGAGCCACACATAGAAGACATCTCTGAAAAGTAATTATTTCCTTAAGAAGTCTCAATACTAGTTATAAAGCTACTTACCATGAGCAATTTACAAGTCTCAATGTAGGAAACAAATCATCAACAATGACAAAATAGAAGATGAGAAAATATGAAAACAAGATGCAATCCAGCACCAACTGACCCAAGGCAAATCCAGGGAGCATCAAAGTGAAAAAAATGAAAATCCATCTAGCTGAAATTTTTGAAATGGCAGTAGTGGGAATAACAAAACAGATGAATAACTCTCAACAAAATCAAGATAGAGACAGTTAATCACTTACCAGTCCAATTATTTAAATGTAGGATAACCAACAATTGCACATCTTTTTCATTAATTTTTATAAGATAATATAACAGGAAATATAAAAATGAAAATTTTATCAAATTTATTCAAGAAAAGAATTTATGTTGAAATGACACCTGCCCAAATGATGCTTGGGATAATCAGTACATAATCAAATGCATTGGCCAAATAATGCTCAGGATAGACTGTTAAGTGATTAAAGAGATGGTGATCATAATGAAGGGAAATGGTTAGCAAATTTAGAATAGATAGTGATTTTAAAAAGTTGGAGATCTTAAGAAAATGAAGGAAAACATGAATGCCCAACATAGGAAAGAATTGGATTACATAATGTAGATCCAAATAGCTATCTAGGAGATTAAAAATTCTATTCAAAGTATACATAGCATAATAAATAATAAACCAATGTGAAGACAGAAGATCAGATCTAGAAGACACAGTTGTGGTTGGCCATAATCAAATGAAAGACTTCTTAAAAATAGCAAGAGACCATGAAAAATCAGTCCAACATCTGCTAAACAATGCTGATTATCCCTTGTTGCAGGCTATCTTCTGCCTGCTATGAATTGTCTCTTCTCTATGATATCTTTCTGCCACACCAACCTGCCTTGGAGCCAGCAGATTATGGACTGAAACCTCTACAAAGTATGAGTTAAAGTAACCTTTTCTTTTTAACTCTGTGTGTCAGATATTTTGTCTCAACAATGGAAAAAGTAACTAAGATGAAATTTGGTACCAGGAATGGGGTCATTGCTGTGACTATACTTGAGCATGTGGTCCAAGAGCCTTTGGGATTGGCTTGTGGGCAGAGTTTGGAAAGGTTCAGGGAAGCCAGCTAAAAAAGCATAACTACAAAGACCAAAAGGCTAGTAAAAATCCTGCTAGTAAAGACCAGGCTGGAGAAGTGTCTGCTGGAAAGAAAGATTGCCTTGGTTGTTAGACTATAGATGATATATGTTATACTTTGACAGAAAGTTTGTCTACATTTTGCTCATGTTCAGAGACTTTGCCTGAGACTGAAATTAAGGGCAGCAGACTAATCTGGCAAAAGAAATTTCAAAACAGGATAATGTTGATGTGGTGGTATGAATATTGGTAGGCTTTTAACCAAATTTATGTTGAGAATCAAGAGCAAAGAGCCCATCAGAATCATTGAAAATGTTTTGAGTTTGATCTTTACACCGAAAGCCAGATGAACAAGTGTCACAGTCACACAGGATGACATGGACATGAGGTGCCCAGTTTTCTCACCCAGAGGAGAGTTAGTACCTTTCTCTTAATTAGTGGACTCCTTGGCTTCCTCTACCCTGTGAGTAATTGGCATCAGGAATGATTGAGAGTAATGTGCACTTTTGTGTGAAGCTGCAGGGCAAGTACAATGGGTATTAGATGTAATTATGAGCTGATTCTGAGCAGCTCCAGGAAACTGGCCTCTGCCTGCCCTCTTTGAAGGCTTTGATCAGGGGCACTATTGAGGGCAGCACCACCTTCAGCAGGTGTGTTCAAATTCCAGGCAGCAGCTTGACCGAGTCATAGGTCGGGCAGGATGCTTCCTGTGGGAAATGGGGCTGGGAGGCAAAGGTAGATGTGAGAAGCTTGCTTTCTTTCCCTTTCTTTCTTTCTTTCTTTCTTTCTTTCTTTCTTTCTTTCTTTCTTTCTTCTTTCTTTCTTTCTTTTTCTTTTTTAAGCTGTGCTCTATTTATCTTTGCAGACCCAGAACCTGAATGCTTTCTTGGTGATGGACAATGAACTAATAAGCTCAGAGAGCCAAAAGCTAATATTGGAAGGCTGGGGCTGGGAAAAGTGACCATGGGTAAGTCACTTCCCTCCTTTGGATCATTTATGTCTTTTTTTTTTTTTTGCAGTCTATGAGCTGACTACCTTTTATGAAGTTCAAGAAATCTCTAGAGAGAGGTTCCTATCCTATGTTTAGGACTAGTTGGTGAACTTGAGATTTTGTGCAATATTTTTTAAAAGAGGTATAAAAATCAGTGGTGGTAAATCTGTGGCATGCATGTTATGTGTTTTTCTTTTGTGACAAAAGATGTTAATCAGTGAGCTATTTTCCTAAATGAAAACCTCAGTATTCCGGTTTAACTCCAGTGTTGGCACTTTACGATACATACATAAGTTTTGAGTTGCAGTTTGGACACTCAGTCTCTACAAGTTTCATCATCATTGAAGTAAAGCACAGAGAGGTTACGGTACTTGCCTACTGCAAGTGGCCAGTAGACCTAGGATTGAGTCTATCCTGGGTACAGTCTAACTCCTGAGCCTGTGTTCTTAATCACTACTCCATTCTACCTTTATTCCTCATGTCCTCACTTCTTGGATACTTGTCCTCTGACACTTTGAGGTAGAACTATGAAGTTCTATATTGTGGCATATGGCTTTAATTCTTTTAGTTTCATTGCTGTACAGTAGTCCTTGGTATGAATATAGCACAATTTATTGTCCATTTTCAGTGAACACACCCTTGGATTGGGGCTGCTGTAAATCATGATGCTAGGACTGTCTTTGAACTTGTCTCTTGGTGCATCACTGTTGGGTTTTATACCTGGGGCAGAATTACTTAGTCATTGAGTTTGCATAAATTCAGCTATGGTAGATACTCAACCTACAATTATTCAAAGTGATTACTAAATCAATTTATCTTTCTATTAGGGAGGAATTATAAATGAGAGTTCTAGTTGCTCTTAATCTATGCACACACTTTATATTATCATTTTGTAACTTCAGACATTTAGTAGATATGAGTGATCCTCCCTGTGATTTAATCTGCATTTGTTTGACAGATAATGGAGTTGGATACATTTTCATTGACTTTTTGATATATATTTGTTATGTCTTTTGGTTTTTTACAAAAGAGATTAGGTTATATTTTATTCTTTGATTTATAGATATTCTCTGTATGTTCTGGATTCTACTTCTACTTTTTAAAAAATTCTTCACAATATCCCTGTGAGTTAGATGGCATTTTACACAGGCAGATACTGTAGTAATTTACTCAAGGACATTTGAGCACTAGAGGATTAAAACTGTTCCTTCTTTCCAGTGGCTTATAATCTACTTAGTTGGGGAAATAACATTCAGAGAACAATTAGTATGTGGAGGACAATTAGTAATATTAACTAGTAAGTGTTAATTTGGGTGGTGTAGACTATGAATAATATGCTAGTTAAATGATCAGGGTGAACTTCCTAGAGGAGGTAGGAATTAGTCTAAGACTTTAAAAACAGTTAATTGAAAAATTAGAGAGGAAGTGGAAAAGCATTTCAGGGTGAGTCACAAGAGCAGAGTCATGGAGGTGAAAGTAATAATACCACTGTCCTCTGAGTAGCTTCACATGGCTTTCCAGCAGTACTGTGTCCCTCATGAAGGTGGGGACCATAACCATTCCATTCACTGGGGATGTCCAGTGACCACCGTAGTGCCTGGTCCATGGCTAGTGCTTAACGCATATATGAAAATGAAGTGAAAGAATTAATTCAATCTCAAAGTTTTCCTGTAATTTAATAGTATAGGATTTAAATGATCAAGGTGAGAGTTGAAGACAATTAGGTAACCAATCTGTTGCTCTCAGGAAGAATTCTTCAGGAACTAGTGGCAAACAGTGATTAAAGGAATGGATTATAGAGAGTTTTGTCAGTTTAGACTTGATGTCATACGTGAAAAAGCTATACAGTGTCACTGAGAGGTCCTTGGACAGTGGAAAGAAGAAGAGAAAAAAGATCAACCTTTTCTAAAATTCAGGTGTGACTGAATTGATCATGGACTGGAAGCAAAGGTACCAGATAAGAGAATATTGCAGTGATTTAGGCACTTATTTGCTTATTCAACATTTATTTAAATCATAGTTGTCATGGTTTATGTCGGTGGCCCCCAGGCCTCATGTATTTGCACTGTGCATTTGTGATTGGTTCATTGTCTAGTGCTTGGATTGGAGGTGTCAGTGCTACACCCTCCTAGGGGTGGAGCCAGGATGTGATGTAATGGCAGAAAGAAGGTGTGTCTCTCTCTTTTGCCTGTTTCCGCTTGCTGTTTGCAGCCGCCATGAACTGCGGCCCGCCATGCCACCCTGCCTTGGAGCCAACTGAGTATGGACTGAAACCTCCAAAAACTGTAAGAAACAAATCTTTCCTTTCCCAACTTTGGGCATCAGGTATTTTGTCTCAGCGATGAGTGAAAAGTAACTAAGACAATAGTCCATATCTGGGCTAAACTGTGTAAGTCGTGAACCTGACCACTGAGAAGTGTATAGAGAGCACACAGAAAATTATAATTCAGAAGAGAAATCTTTGAAAAAGAGGCATGAACAAAGATTATGGACATCAGGAGAGGTTAAGATATGTTCGTCTAGACATTAGGAAGGGTAAAGTAGTATTCTAGAGCAGCACTTCTGCCTGCCTCTGCTGCTCCATCCCCAGCCTCCTCTCTATCATGTTACTTCACTTTTTTTTGTTTTTGATTTTTTTTGGTGTTACTTTACTTTATGACTTGGAATTCTTTTGTTTCTTTCTTGTCATACTATTTGTAGTTTGTTGCTTCCATCCTTAATTAGAATATAAGCTCCAAAATGAAGAGTTTTTATTTGTTTTGGCCCCTGATTTTTCCCCTTAAGTTATGCCCAGTGTCTGGTTCTATCATGGAGTTTTCAATAAACATTTTGAAATGAATGAATAAAGTGGATGGAATTGGAATCCATAGAAAAGGCTGGATCTGGACATTCAGGAAAAGGGAAGACATATGTTACCCTTTAGTGAAGGATATGTGATGGTCCATGGAAGTAAAGGCATATCTTGAAAATGGATTTGAAGAATTCTATCAAGATACTATGGTAGGATACATATGAAGAATAAAAAAGAGAAAAGGCAAATGATTATAAACTTTATTCCTTTGATAGAATCGGGAATGAAGAAATGACAGAAGAAAGGAAATATATCTTGAAAATGGATTTAAAGAATTCTACCAAGATACTATGGTAGGATACATATGAAGAATAAAAAAGACAAGGCAAATGATTATAAAGTTTATTCCTTTGATAGAATGAGGATTGAGGAAATGACAGAAGAAAGGAAATTGAAAAGACAAATTAGGGGCTGGGGATTTAGCTCAGTGGCATAAACACCTGCCTGACAAGTGTGAGGTTGTGAGTTTTATCCCTGGTACAACAACAACAAAAAAAGGACAAATTAGTTTTTCAGACAGTGATTGAAATATCAAGGTTGATGCCTATGAGCATTTGTAAAGACTGGATTGAAGTTTATACTCATCTCTAAATGAGATGAATTTAGACTTCTCAGTATAGAAGAAATATTAGTGATTTGGACCATGATGGATTCTCAAAGGGAGAAAGCTCAAAAAAACAAGAACTCTTGAAGACAGCCCACAATCTTGGGAACTGGATGAGATGGATTCACAATAGAGGTGGCCAAAAAACCAAAGGAGCAGCATGTCAGAAGAGGTAGTGATCAGTACCATGTGACACAAAGTCCAAAAACATGGAGGTCTTTAGGTTCATTGGATAGAAGGTAATGTCTCCTTCAATAAAAGAATTTTCTAGGATGGTGGGGAATATATACTATATTGTCATATATATTTATTTATATGTGTAAAACATTGTTACACAAACACATATATTCTTTGGCATGGTCTCCTATCGGGTCCTGACCTAGATCCCCGATCTCCCTGACGAGTGTACGGTGGAGGTTAAATAAAAAGAGACAATTGTATGATTTTTTAGGGCTCCAGGAGGGTCAAAACCCTTTGGTTGAGCTGAGACTCCGAGGGCTAAGACTCCAACTTCTCTGGATCAGCCCACTTTTATTAGGACCATGACAAAAGAAAAGTGAAAAAAGTGCAGGAAATGAGCAGGACCTTGAGAGTCACTTTAAAGACTTCTCTAAGTGGTAAGTTATGCCAATTGAGGAGAATCATCTTATCTCCAAGATAACATTCATGGTAGGATTGAGACTGCAGGAGACTGCAGGAATTTCCTTTAACTGCTGTCTCCATTTACTTAATTAGTGGAGGAGCCAAGGTGTCTCCAGCTGTGGCCTTATCTTGCCCTTTGAGGTCTCTCTGGCCTCACAGGCCCCTACAGGCCTCAGCCAGGACCAGTGATTCATAGAGGTTCACTTACTATGAATCAGCTCCCATCGCCAGGCAAGGGGCCGAGGCCTAGGACAGACTCAAGAATAAACATAGAAAGATAGTAAAATTTAAATCCTGCTCAGAGCCACTTCATAGCGGTCTCCAATAGTCTCTAGCCAACATATATGTTTACTTATATATATCATATATAATATGTAATATATATAGGAATACAGATTTCTATAAATAACATAATTTTTCTTCCTTTAACTAAAAATCTCCATAATTTCTAATGGTTTTGCCATTTAACAGTAAGTGACTCATTTCATTATTGATGAACATTTAACTTCTGGTTTTGCTACTTTTAATATGCCATGACTGCTGGGACTGGGGGTTTAGCTTAGCGGCACAAGCACCTGCCTGGCAAGTATGAGGTCACATGTTTGAGTCCCAGTACCAAAACAAAACAAACCAAACAGAAAAAAACAAACCAAAACAAAACAAAAAAACCTTACATTGGGATTATAGGAATGGGCCACCACACCACCACATCTGACTGCAAACCTATTATGCTATGACTTTTTGTAGATGAATTTTAATATACATTCCTGATTATTTCCTTATAATACTATCCAAAAATATCTTAAATCTTTTTGATGCATATTTCTGAATAGTCTTCCTGGAATAATGCACTAATTTATACTTCCAACTTGTATTTCACATTTTGGATAATGGCACTTTCAAATTTATGTGGCTATTAGAAACAAATAAATAATTTTTAACAGTTCGATAAGTGAAAAAAACTAAATTGCATTTTTTGAGGCTTATTAAGTTTCATATGTGTGTTGGCTTTCTGATAATGCAACAAATACCTGAGATTAACCAATAGATCAACATTTATTTTGGCTCATAGTTTGGAAGTTCCAGTCCATGCTGTTTGGTCCTGTGGCTTTTGGGCCTGTGATTAGGCAGCACATCATGGTGTGAATGCATGGCTGAGCAAAGGGTGCAGTAGGTGGCATCTGGGAAGCACAGGAAGGAAAAAGATGAGGCCATAGTTCCATAACCCCCTTCGAGGATACACCCACAGTGTCCTGAGACTTGCCACTAGGCTCCATCCCTTGAAAGTTTTACCACCTCCCAGTATCTCCACAGGCTCAGGACCAACCTTTAACACTCAGGCCTTTGGGGGACAGTTCAGAACTGAGTTCTAGGAATATGCTTACTGGCCTCAGTATAGATTCTCTTGTGATTTAATTATTGATGAAATATATAATTTTTGGCCTAGATACATTTTACAGAGTTGCTTGCCAAAATGTTTCTTTCTTTCTTTCTTTCTTTCTTTCTTTCTTTCTTTCTTTCTTTCTTTCTTTTGTGAGTTGTCTCTTGCCTCTTGCTTAGTTAAGATAACTTTTTTTTTATTTTCAGGTAGAAATATTCATTTAAGTTTGAAGGTAGAATGAAAGTTGCTGAAAGTGTTTCAGGGAGAAGGTATGTAGTTAAGAGTTTGAGTTCTGCAAGAGATATAAATATAAGTTGAAGGATACTGAGCCTCCAGGGTGAAACAAAAAGGGAGGGTTGGTACTGAGCTGCTAATATAACTGTTTCTGGCTCATTACTAAGCTCTGAGAGCACCATTCTTTCATTAGTCTCTTCAAAAAACACAAATAATTAAGATTATTTTTGGTTTTGATCAATGTCTCCAAGACACATCTTCATCAGAATAAAGAAAAATGAATCAACAAAAAATCAACCACCACATTATTTAATTATCAGTTTTAATTCAATAACCCTAGTATACCACATGAGCAAGTATGTAGTAGACTCATTAGATGATTGGTTACTTATGGAAGCTTCTTATGGAATTGTGCATAGTTTAGATATTTTATTTCAGCTATGGGGGCCACTACCTAAATTATTATGATGGCTTATTTGAGTCAGAAGCTGGGTTCTGTTAAGGAGTGGCATTTACTAAAAGTCTGTTGAATGAATATATGGGTGAATGAATTCCAAGCATAGATTTAGCTGTACTTGATTAAACAAGTTAATCAGGTGCAAAAAAGTCATAATTACCTTATGTTATGGTCATATCTGAAATTTTTTTATTTTGTGAAATGATAAAACAAAAATTCACAACAAAATAGTAAGAGAATAACAAAAGTTTATACACTATCATTATCTTTGAAACTAGTTAGACTGCATGACATTGGCAAAAAAGATTCTGTCTTACAAGGAAGAAATAGGTATTAGCACAATACTTTCTTTTCAGTGATCTAAAAGAAGCTAGTACTATAAATGAAACAAATTGGCATATTTATCAAGATATTTCTGAAACAACACAAAAGGTAATTTGAAAACTCAAAGTATATAAATGAAGTTATTTTAAGGGATAAAAGTTTAGGATATACTTGAATCCTCCTAGGAAATGTCATGAAGCTGAATCATTTATGAGTTAGCATTTTATGATTAGGATAATATTGCAAAATCTCATGACTTCTGCTACATTTTAAAAAGTTGAAGAAATTGGTACCTGGTAAAGATGTGGAAGAAATTTTTCTATTTTTATTTATTTTTAATTTATTTTGGCACCAGGAATTGAACTCAGGACCTTGCACTTGCCAGGCAAGTACTTGTGCTACTGAGCTATATCCCCAACACAATTTGGGATAACACAATTTTTCTATTTTTTAGTGATAGGTAAATTATTTCATAAGAAATTTCATTTTGGCACTTGGAAATGGCATTATATTGTAAGATTCTTTTTTTTTTTGTACCGGGGATGGAACACACCACCTCGTGTTTGCCAGGCAGGGGCTTATGCTGCTGAGCTAAATCACTGGCTCTATATTGTAAGATTTTTACTGATTGTATTTGCTTGGTCAAATTGGTGATGGAACCTATGTCTGAATATTTTATTTTATTTTTTTTGTAGAAATTTAGGATTATTAATTACGGATTATAATCTGTATCTGAATACATGCATATAAATACTGCAGGTAACTGGAGTGAAGAAGTCCAGGTCAAATTGAGAACTATGCATTTCTTGGGATAACAAAAGCAACTCATTGCTTTGCACGGCTCACTTCTATTTGTGGTGCTGATTTCTCTAAGAGTGACCTTCATTGTTTACAAGGCTTGGGGAGCTGATACCTACTATGGATTAGCAGGGCCCTAGTCATCAAGTGGAAAGTCACTAGTATACTGCCTGGCTCAGGTTGAAATAGGTATAGGTCCTACTGGGGACAGATGCCCTTGACTGGGCATGTGCCTGAACTATCTGAGTTTGTTTTTATGTTTGTTGCTGCTGTATTGTCTCTTCCTTTCTCCCTCCTCTCCTCCCTCCTCCCTCCTCTCTTCCTCCCTTCCTTCTTCTTTTTTTTTTTTTTTCTTTTTTTATGGTACCAGGAATTGAAACCAAGGCTTTTCACATGCTAGGCAAGCATTTTTACTACTGAGCTACACCTCCACCCCTTTAAAATCTTTTGCTTTGTGGCAAGAGCTTGCTAAGTTCCCCAGGCTGGACTTGTAACACTTTTGCTTCAGCCTCCTGAGTTGCTGGGGTTACAGGTGTGAGCCACCACACCTGGCCTGCTGTAGCTTCTCTTGCAGGCTCTGGTATGGTACACTGGATTGGATTACAACCCTTTGCACAGAACAGGGCTTCTGATCTTTCTGCATCCTTTCCTCAAGGCCTGACAGGAGAACTGAAGAATCATACTGTTTCTTGGTCTGATTTTGTTGGGCATCACTTTTTCCTGTTGGCTCATAGGAACTTTCATTCTCTTCTTTCAATGTTGCTGGTTCCTCTGCTTTAAGGTGTGTCTTGCTGAAGGGTGAACTGTCCTCATGTAGACTTTTAAAGAGAACTTCCTGGATCTCTGGTGCTCTATCATCTTCTTTAGTCCTTGGGCCCTGGGTCTTTAGCTCTTCTTTGCTGACTCTATTTTTGGGGAGCTGTGTTGCAGTGAAGTTGGTATCCAGGCCACCTGGGACTTCTGCCCCCATGGACTTTCTGTTTTTGCCTTCTGTTGTGGGCTTCTGTGACTCCAGGGGTTCACTGGGTTCCACAACTGCATCTGGGCTTTTGGTCCCTCTGCTGTGACTCTTGAGGCCCAATTTGGTGGGCTTTTCCTGTTCCTCTGGGAGGTGTACACCTTCTTCTCTGACTGACACCACCATTGCTTCCTGAGCCTCGTTGCTCTCCCCTGGTGCCCCGTGCTTCTGGAGATCAGGGCTACTATGGTAACCTCTTTGCACAGATCCTTTGTGTGGGTGTGCCTGACTCTTGAACTCCTCTTGCATGGGTAGTTCACCTGTCTCTGAGCTGCTGTCACCTTCCTCTAGAACTAGACTATTGGGCGTTGCACAAGACCCCCTGCTATTCAGTGCAATGGGGGCCTCAGAGTCCTCCCCCTGGGAACCATCTGCCTCTCTAACTGGCTTGTCACAGGGCACCATGCTCCTGTTGTTTTCTCCTTCAGAACGCCTCTCAAGTGGAGCTGATTCTTGGGTTCTTTGTCTTGCCACTGGTGTCGTTTCTGAGACATCTTTACTACCACCTTGAACTGCTAAGTCCTTTATTTCCTGTTCTCTTTCCAGTGCTGGTGATTGTTGGGTCTCAGATGTTTTACCACAATCCTCAGGTTTATCTCTATCTTTAGTCTCAGTTGATGTCCTGTCAACATCCTTTCTTGGTTCTGGAGTCTCCAATATTCTATCATCCTCAGAATTAGCTGATTTCTGTGTCTGAGATGCTTTCCTGGCAGCAGCTTGTTCTAGTAGATCAGTGTGCTCTGACCGGGGTTTATCTTCACCTTGCAAGGGTGGTTCTTGTGTTTTAGAGTGGGTTTTAGTATTTTTTTCTGGTGCAGCTTTCTGATCTGGCGGTCTCTGTAGTTTCAAGTTCTTTTCTTGCTCTTCAAATTTGTCACTTTTCTTATTACCTCTTTGCCTCCTGACTAGGTTAGGTCCCTCTCTGGGGATTGATTTTGTAGGACTGCTAGACTGTTCTGATCTTGCTAGTGATTTATTTGTCTTAATTTGGGTTCTTTTGTCTTCCATTTCTGGTACATCTTGGATCACTTCTTGGCTCTGTTCATCTCCTTCTACATATTGTTTCTTAGGGTCACTGGGCTCAGATGCTTCTTTCAGCAAGTTGTCAGTCTTGATGTCTTCCAATGGATTCACTTTATTGTTTGTAACTGCTTCACTTTCTTCATGGCTGAGCTGGAATGGTAGTGCTACTTTTGAAGGAAGCAACACGTTTTCTTGAGTTGACAAAATTCCCACCATTTGCTGATCATTTCTTGTGATTCTCTGAAGGTCTACATCATTTGGCTTCTCCTTTTCTGACTTATATACTTCTCTAGATTCTGAATTTAGTAATGATTGTATGTCAAGATAACAGAGGTTCAATAAACTGAAGATTGCAAGAACAAATTCATCAAAATTGATGGTGCCATCATCGTCAGTATCCAGAAGATTCAGGTGTCTCTCCACAGCATGAATGACATGTGGCTGCATGAAAACATAGTGAGAAGTAGCTTATTTATATGTGGTCAGGTGTCCTGCATGAATACCTCCTGAGAGTCATTTTTCCCCCAGGGGTAGGTATCAAACACAGACACCTACTCATGCTAGGCAAGTACTGTACCTCCGAGTTATATCCCCAGCTTAAGAATCCTTTTTTTGATCCCATTCCTTATGAATGTATGGCATTTCTCAAATCAGTAAAAATTTCTTAGTTCTTAATGCCATTTTCACCAGAGGGCTATGACCAAGGTATATTTATAGCACTTGTGAGTTGTAGTTAGATGCATAGTGGTTTATGACTCCACTCAAAAGACTATTTTGCTGAAGCAATAGTCCCAGTAATGAAAAGCTCATTTTCTCTGGGGGACTAAGTAACTACGTGGGTTAAAGAAATGAGACGGAAAAATGTTTTTCAAAAGTCAGCAAGTGCTGAGAGTAGGCAACCAAGTATAAAATGCACAACGATCATATAAACCTATCTTTCTTGGATTATATGCAAGTGGCAACAGGGGAAGAATTTCTAGAATTACTAGAACAGCTCTGTGAACATCTCACCTGAAGAAAGTCCCCAATCTCTTCCTGTAGGAGCTGTTTTAACTCTCTGCAGGTCAGCACTGCCTTGTCCTCATCCTCTTTGGCATACTTGTAGAATGCCTCGATTACGCAGAAGACAGCTCTCAGGAGCTGAGGCATCTTTACAAACTCAGAGGTGACTGTGAACAAGAAGAAACACAGTTCATTTCCCAGCATAAGTCCTTCAGGAGAGGAATACCAAGACTGTCTCTTTTCTTCTTCTACCCTAACCCCATGTACATCAACTGCTGTCTTAGAATATTGTATCTGAATTCCAGGAGTAATTTAGTTTTGCGCTGGACATTGTGGTGATATGAGATCTATCACAGGTAGTGCACCACAGAAGAGACATTTTTACCCTGCTCTTCAGTAAATAGTAATATTCATGTATTCACAGAACAGCTGATTGCAAGAAAAGTGTGAAAAAAGAAAGAGCTCAAATGTAAGTATTGGAATGTGCAAATGAAACCAATCCAAGGAGATCAGTTCTTCTAGCATGTCTACCTGCTTGCTTCCTGCCTTGGCTGGGTCTAACCTTTTCTGCTGAGAAAAGAAATGAACTCACTGCTAAAACAAAGTGCAGACTCCTCAATCATTACTCATCATCTTTTTATTTTAAAGAGAATAAAACAAAACAAAGCAAAGCAAAACAAAACAGAACAAAGCAGATCAGAGCAAAACATTGCAAATAACACAGTCATTATCCATCATCTGAATTACTTTAGGATTTCTATTTAATATAAAGTGAGTCTTATGTCTTATTAAATGAGATCCATGCCTATTTCATTCAAATAGTTTATATTTTTTAACAAAGAAAAATAAAGAAGTTCCATAAGAATGCATTTTGAATGCCCGGATTCCCAGTTTAGTATTATGAATAGAGGCTTAGAGTATATTTCTTCTGAACCATTAATACAATCTCATATATAAGCAAAGCTGCAACTGAGATCTTGAGTATGCTCAAGCAGATCATCTATGAGACTTACCTTGTCCAGGAGCGAGAGCCAGCAGAATGTGTGGCAATGGGCTGTGAGCCTGAAGTAGACACTGGAGCCTTTTATTGAGGTCCTAATTGCACAGTTAAGAAGGAGTCACCCTCTGAGTCTAATGATCTGATTCATCACCACCAGCCCTACCTCCCCTCCTTCTTGATTTCTGGTTTGTCTTATTTTTGTTTCTTTTTAAAAGCAGTCTAATGCTTAGCTTCTGACTAAGAAGGGGTAGGAAGGGGTTGGAAGAAGGGGTAAGGAATTTCTTTTTCATTTACTGACTTTTGTAGGTTACAGTTTTGAGACATCTTCTGGGCCTCAGAGTGGTGATTTTTTTCTTCTTTTTTTAAAGTGAGGACACAATTACATTTCTCTTTGACAAGTCAGAGGGCTGGTAGAGACATCAGAAGTCAACTAATTCTGCCTGCAGGATGGCCTGTATTTGACCTAATCATGAGAGATGGGTATCTAACATGTGTTTAAAAATAAAGGTCTCAGTTAGTCATTTGACAAAAGTGGAGATACCAGTTGATTCAGCTATTTTAATGCTGTTCTTGCCCAGTTACAGCCAGAGGGGAAAAGTCTTGCTAGGTATGCAAAACCTTGCTTACTTAAGATGTGTTATTATAAAAATTTGCTTTTAATAGGCATTTTTATAATTCAAGGGTGCTTAGAAATGAGTATCGATATTACTGTGTTCTCTCAATAATGGAGAAAGGGAGACATAAAAGCTGAGATGAGGACAGAAGGTGACTCTGAGATGCTGAATGGGACCTTTATTGATCTTAATCCTTTTTAGTACAGCATTTTTAATTAATGGAAAAATCAGACTCAGTTTTTTTGTTAAGTATTTAACGTGACAGTGCAGTATGTTTTAAAACACTTGTGCCTCTTTTTCAAAGGATGTAATAAATACACAACAGATTGTGGAAATAGGTGTAAAAGACAAAGACCAAATTAATGAAGATGGGAAAGGCGGTGGTAATTAAATTAGAGAACTGAAGTTAAAGAATATATTGTTGTTGATCAACTACCTTATTCTAAGTTTCCAGCTAATCAAGACAAACACAAAGTAACTGAAGGGGGTTTGGGAGATCCACTCTGAGAAGTTACATCTATGTTTAATTCTCAGCATCTTCCTAAAAGGGGAGAAGACTTCTACTGAGGATTGACATATGACACTCAGCATCTTAATTCTGATTATTTAACCTCCCCTGAGTACCAACTATTTATTGAAAACTATGCCAGCCCTTCGGGTCTTGAGAGTTGAATAAATTATGTGTCTCTGCCCTGGAGCTCACAGGCCAGTCTAAAAAACAAAACTGCATACATTTAGGCTGCATTGGAAAAAAATTTCAAGGGAGACATAAATAACAGCATTTAAATATGTGAGTGGTTTTCAAGGGTGTGGAAGTGAAGGAACTAATGTTTATCAAACACTCATGACATATCAGGTGCTTTACATGGTCAATCTTGGACCCTTATAGGTACTTATTATTCTGTGTTAGCAGATAAGAAAGTTAAACCTATTAGTTGTTGAGCAATTTTCCTATAGATGTTTATCTGATAAATGGTAAAGCTAAATTGAAATGTTCCAGGAACGTGAGTCTTTCAGCGCATGTCTTTCCATTAAGTTGAGTTCCTTATTCTGTGTAATGCCAGAGAATGGAGCTAGAATTTAGTGGTTAAAATTTTCTAGAAAGAAGATTCTTGTTTTTATAAAGAACTTTTTGATGAGTAGTGTTGTCTGACAATATGTATTATTCCTAAAGCAGTGACATCTCTGTCTCGAGAACTATCTACATAGAGGCCAAATCACTATTCATTGGCTGGGTTATAGGATGAGTTGTGCCTTGGGAAGACATAAGACAGGTTGACAGTGATGAGCATAGGACTCTTTCCAACTTTAAATGTCTCTGCTTTTATGTTATGGTCCCTATCTAGAAAGTCAGAAGTGAATCTTGCCCTGTCTATATACAAAATAAAGGCTGATTCCCAAGCACATTTACAGCCACTTTTACTTTTTCAGTGTTTATTTAAGATTATTTGATTAACAACCCTGTGCTGGGTGTGTTGTAACTCAGAGAGATGGCAAAAGATGGAAGATTGGTATCTAGTGTTTTATTTAGACCATATTTAAATTGTAGAAGAATAAGCCACAGACAACTCTAGCAGTACTGAAGGGAAGACCCTGATTAACTTCTCTTTTTCTTCTAACAGATCTTTGGAATAATACCTCTATGATGTTACTTCCTCCCTAATATTATATGGGTATGATATAGAAATGAGGAGAGAAAGAGAGAGAAGAAAAAAGAAAAGGAGCATAATTAAAAGATGTTGGTTATGATAAAACTATCTTAAAAAACCTATTACTTCTCACAGGTAATGAGTAAAGTCTTGAACTGAGGCTCCTGATAAAACCCATATAATGGCTACCTTGTAAAAGAATGACCAATAAATTTTTTTTGTTGTTGTTCTGGGGATCAAACTCATGACCTTGCATTTGCCAGGCAGGTACTTACACCGCTGTGCTAAATCCTTGGCCTAATAAATCAGTTTTTAATGATTGAAATACCGGAAAATTTAACAACAAAGAGATGGCTGTAACATATTTATATTTTCATTTAAAAAATTATTATAAAAATCGTTAGAGTTTGTTCAGAATCAATGTATATTCATAATGCTCCTCCTTAGATTCCTTAAAATAAAGTCTCAATGTATAAAAAGGAAAAAACCCACTAGAATTATGAAGAGAGGTGGAGGAGAATTGTGCCTGAGAAATTTCACTCTAAGTATAGAAATTGGGAAGTGGAAGGTTCAGTGTTCATGACAGATCAGTTGGAGAAAAGCCTGACTTGGCCTCTGTTAAGGGCATGAGAATTGAAGCAAACCTGAATACCAGATGTGGTAGGTAAGTGGCTAAACTTTGGCTGAGCTAGAGGTTGATGAACTCCTTGGGACTACAGTAAGGCCAGTCCAGCAGGTGTCTGGCCTTGGTGTTCTTTCCTGTTAACTGCAACATGGATAGCTCTGAGAAAGCTTCCCTTTCAACGTTCTCAACAAAACACTGAGGACTTGCAGTTTTGATTCTGTCACATACTTCTCCCCTCTTTTTTTAAAATTTAATTTAATTTTATTTTATTTTGGAGGTAGTAAAAATACAACAGAACAAGACAGAACAAAGCCAATTGAGACAATGCAGTGAAATTGGTACAGAACTTCACAGCAGGTTACTGGGATAGTAGTAATAGGTACTATAGTATATCTCGTTATCTTCACAATAGTTGTCCAGTCAATTAGGTAAAGTGAAATCAAACCAAAAACAGAACATTATAAAACCAAGGGAAAGAGATTATTGGGGCTGGGGATTTAGCTCAGTGGCTTAAGTGCCTGCTTTACAAGCGTGAGGTTGTGAGTTCAACCCCCGGTA
>PVJX010032270.1:0-20562 GCA_004027295.1 Dolichotis patagonum | reverse complement strand
GCAGTAAAGATACAAAGACTGGAAGACAACAAGAGGATCTATAACTTAAGAATAAAGCATGTGAATGAAGAAGCAGGAGTCAAAACAGAGGAATTACAAAGGCTATTCACAGAAATTATTAAGGAAAATTTCCCAAGCATAGAAAAAAGAAATGATATGCAGAGGTATGAAGCATACAGAACTCCAGCCACCTACAACCAAAACAGAGCTATACCCAGACACATAATAATCAAGATCCCAGAAATTCAATATAAGAACAGAATGTTAAAAGCCATCAGAGAAAAGAAACAGATCACCTATAAAGGAAAACCCATCAAAATCATGGCAAACTTCTCGACACAGACAGTCAGGTCAAGAAGAGCTTGGAGTGAAGTAATTCAAGCCCTGAAGGAGAACAACCTCCAGCCCAGATTGATGTATCCTGCAAAACTCTCTCTAGAAATTAATGGAGAAACAAGATGCTTCTATGACAAAGAGGAACTAGGAGAATTTGTGACCACCAGTCCAACCCTACAAAAAATACTGAAGGACATTCAAGGGAGAGAGAACAAGAATACGAGCATTTCAGGGACAGTGGCAGAGAGGCCTCAGTGAACAAGGCAGACAGTGGAGTGGAAGAGAAAAATAGACTATCAATGGCAGAAAAATAGAATAGCAGAAATGAGGCAGAGAAGATTGGCTATAATCTCTAGTATAGAGGGCCTCAAATACTAACAGAGAAACACAGGCAGAGTAGATCAGGAGATAGGGTCCATTGAGCTGCTCTATATAGGGAGGCAGTGGGACCCAAAACAAACAGTGCACCCCATGGGAGTGAAAGGGGAGGAACTGTCTAAAAAAGGGAGACAGAGGATATTGCTAATTGGGTAACAAGATTTAAAATTTACATTATTCTCATCACTCTGCTTGGATGGATTACGTGCTGTTCCAGTTTGTCTACTTACACTAGACTTGAGGACATGGTCAGCTATCCCAAAAATAAGGACCTATTATGGTAATCATCCCTAATTTTCCTATCAACTTAATCTGAAGCCCTTTATAACTTATAATGTCTTATTATGACTGATCTTATTTGAATCTGGTTTGTTAGATTGCTACTTTGTATTGACTGATTTTATTTAAATCAGTTATGATGGATAGCATCAAGTCTAAGAGTATAGCCAAGTACACTGAAGATGACAAGATTCACTAAGATACCCACTGTGGTTTGATTATTACTTGCTTTTCAAGTCTTATAATGTCTCCAATGCTTCGTTTTTATTAATGTTGTTATATACTGCTGAGACATCATGGTAACCATTGTAGATCACCTTGTATTGCGGTTTTATGTGACTTTTTGCTTCATGCTTTTCTAGGAATTGTTTTTTTTATCTTGCTTTGTTTTGTTTTTCCTGCTAATACAGAAATGATAGATATACATGTAGAGACTCACGCATGTGTAGAGCTTATAAACAGTTTACGCGAACCAACTATATAACACATGTTGAAATGAGCAACTACTTTGAAGAAAAAGAGACACTACAGTACCCAGTGCTGATTCCATAATGTCATGATGTGAAATCCAGCAAAACTATCACTTTCTGTTCAAAGTGATCTTAGCTTGCTTTGCCTTGTTTAAGTTCAACACACATTAAGGTATGGACAGCTGTTTTGAGGAGAATGAGAGACACTATGACAGCCATTCTTGGCTTCCCTAATGTCTGGTCTTGAAGACCTGAAATGCCCTTCTCATCCTGCTCAGATCAATTCCATACTAGGTTGTTTCATGTGAATTCCCTGTATGTGACAATATGGACAACTATTTGGAAGAAAAAAGAGTCAATATGATAGAGAATGAATATCTCCGATTGTCTAGTTTTGAAATTTTTGTCTCTTACATTGCTTTCTTGTGATCCGCTTTGTTGTGTTTTGTTGTGTTTAATTGTACCCTTTTGATATAATTGCATGTATATTTGCACGGGTAAGATGGATGACCATATTGGTGTTTTTGTCAGATCGTGGAGCAGAACTGTTTACAGTCTCACTGTTTGAATGTCTACTTTACATGTTTTAACTTTGTAAATTGAACAACTATTTCCAAGAAGTCAGTATGTAATTTGTCAAGTAATAATTTCTTAGGTTTTCTTTTGTTGTTGTTCTTTTCCTTTTTTCCTTGGAATTCTGTATTGTTGCTACCCTTTATTCTGTTTTTTCTTTCTCTTTAAATAAAATTATTTTTTTAAAAAAAAACCACTTTTCCATCTGAAATGCACCAGTGCCTCCTCCCACGCTCACTCACTTGATCCCTGTGTTTAAAATATACTTTTTTATTTTTAATTGACACATAGTAATTGTCCATATTTATGGGGCACAGTGTGACCTTTCAATTCTTCCTACAGTCTGTAATGACCAGATCAGGGAAGCTGGCATATCTATCACCTCGGACATTTATCTTCTGTGTTGGGAACATTTAAAATCCTCTCTACTGGCTACTTGGAAATTTTCAGTTAATTGCTGTGAACCATTATTTCTCTACTGTGCTAGAGAGCAGAAGAGGTTATTCCTCCTATCCAACTGCCCCCTTAAGCAGCCTTCTCCTCCTCTCATCTCCCCACATCCGTCCCAGTTTTGGAAACCACTGTTTTGCTCTCCACTTCTGTGGGATCCACTCTGTGGCTTCCACCTACAAGGGAGAACGTGGCAGTGCTTTTCGTTCCATCCTGGCTTGCTTCACTCCCTCGCTTCTATCCCTGTGGCAGCAAATGACAGAGCCACAGTTGGTTTTTTTTTTCTTTTTTTTGACCAAAAAATATTTCTTGACATGTTTGTGATCCGCTCCTCCACTGACAGGTACCTAGCGTGGTACTGTACTTCAGCTGTTGTTAACGGTGCTGCTGTCCATAGGGGCGTGAGGACGTTTCTTTACCGTGTCCACTCCATTTCCTTTGGATGTGTACCCAAGAGCGGACTCTTTCTTTCTGTCTCTTTCCTTTCACCCTTTCTTCCTTCCTTCTTTTTTTCCATCCTGTCTTACTTACTTCTTTTCTTACTTGGCGCTTTCTGTCTTTCTTAGTTTCTTTTCTAGTTTCTCTTTCTCTTCATTCTTTTGTTTAATAAAAGTTTGAAACTCATGTAATCTACATTCTAAATGCACTGAGAATTATGATGAAAGATGTCAGGCCTTTTCATAAAGTGAATCATTTCACCCTGGTTTTCTTTAAATATGGATTTTCTTGTTTAGAGTCTGCTCAAAGCCACGGTTTTGTCCCAGTTTATCTGGGTTCTTGTCCCCGTCACGATCACTGGGATTCCAGACCCCACACCGTCACCCACAAAGTCGATCAGTGTCCTCTGTGGCTCCTCCAGGACCCCCGATGAGAAGCTCTGGGGAGTCTGGGGGAGCCAGCTGCTCTTGCGGGCCCTGTGCTGTCCAGCATGGAGAGCGGGTGACGGGGTGAGCCCCTGGGGCCTCCCGGCCTCGGTCCTCCAGCCTGCGGCTTTGCAGATTGCCTTTCTCAGCAGGCGAAGCTCCAGCGTTTAATCAGAAGAGAAAAGACTCTGACGTGGCCAAACATCCACCCGCCAAAGGAGGAAACAAAACAACAAATGCCCAACAAAATACAAATAAATTTCTCTAAAAGTGCAGGCGCTGGGAAAAGAAACGGCGGTTTGTCAGACTGACATCAGAGGCTCTGCACTCACCCTGACAAGCCGCAAAGCCTAATGTTTTATTCACCAGGCCTGAAAAATAACTTCCCAATGAGGGCCCCATAAATAAACCAGTGTGATGAATATTACGCGAAATAAAAACTGATAAAGCAAGGCCCCAAACACAGCCTGCGCCGTGAGGCCGGGGAAGCACTCGGCTCTCATCGGCTCTAATGCTAGGTGACAGGTTCGGCAGGGCCACCTCCGCTTGTGGCAGCGGGGAACAGGGGGCACGGAGGAAGAGGGGAGGGACAGAGGACACCCTCCTGGCCAGGCACCAGGCCCAGAAGTGAAATTTTCCAAATGGATTCTGTTACTTTCATCACTTTTCACACTAGGGTGTCACCTGCACCTGCCGATAGAGATATTTCTATACATTAGGAGCCACTGGCCGCAAATCGTTCTTCCCGTGGCCCCAGCACAGGGGGTGGGTTGATGCCGTCTGAGGGGTCATTGCTTATGAGAGCAGACAGGCCCACCACTCCTTGCCCTATTGAGATGGTTATGCAGAGAGCCCGGAACTCAGAAGATCAAGGAATGCAGCTGCCCGGCTCCATGCCCCAGGCACTCACCAAGGCCACCGAGGCCCCTCCTGGGGCGGGGGCTGAGGAGTCCCCATGGGCACAGCTACTGTCATGTAACACAGCTGCTGGAGGCAGGGCAAAGCTGCACTGTCCCTACTCAGCCCCCGACTCCCCACGTCTCCCCTTTGTCCCAATTGCTGGACCCCCAGAAACAGCCTCCTGCTCATTCACTTCAGTTCCGTGCGGTGCAGGCGGAACCTGGTGACAGTCATGAATGACGGGGATCTGTGCAGTGAGGCTCAGTGCTGCACAACCCGGGGAAGGGAAGAAGTAGAGCTGCTGAAAATAGTCGACAGCAAATCTGTGAGATTGAATTTGGACACGTAGGCGCATGCATGACCCGTATGTGAGCGCGTGCCTAGGAAACTGAACACACATACACCTGCAGCCCTGGGTACGTGACCATGGACACATGACACACGTGTTGACACGTATAGCTCACAGTACGTGTGTGCGCATGTCTGTACTCCTCTGTGTGTGTGTCCACACACAAGTGTAGCCGTGGCTGCATTTCCTGTTCATGACTCACACATACCCATACCCAACTGTGTTGGGGGAACCTACCAAAGCCTGGACACTGTGCTTCGGAGCACCGCCCATCCCCGGGTGTGCCTGGCTCCCCGCTGCTCAGACTTGGAACTGAGCGACGAGCTGCTCATTCTGAGCGCCTTTCACATGGGCTGTGGAGGTGCTGAGGTGCATTTTCCCATTTAGACTTCGGAGCTGTTTATAAATACACCCTTTCCTCTCTGGCATGCTGACTCTAAGGAATTTGCCTTCGTGGTTTGCCACAGAATCCAGATGTTCCTTACAGATGTTTTCATCTTTTTCTTTTCCTTACTTTCCCCCCTCACGTTCATCACATAAAGTCAGGCCGTCGTGGAAAACTGCCAAGTGCTTGCGTCTTCAGGGTTCGAGTGCCAGCCCTGTGACATGGTGCAGGTGATAATCACGTCTTTATTAAAACACGGGGCTTACTTTTAATCACCCCACACGGGGTCAATTTCAGGAGCATGGGGCGCTCCTTTCGGTCCCGCTGCGCAGATGCTGGCAGTCACGGTGCCGGGTAGCTCAGGCTGCAGCCGCGTGAGACCTACCCCATGCAAGAAGAAGAACAAAAGGTTTAGTTTCGGGGAGGCAGAGCCAGGGAGAGGTACAAGCTGCCCAGCTCCCAGCCCCAGAGCAGTAGCTTTGCAAACTTCGCTGTGAGCATGAATCTCCCACATTGCTGTAAGACAGATCTTCTCTCCTCAGAAGTTAGATTCTGTGGGTCCCGGAGGCTGCCCTGAATCCTGATTTTTACAGGACTACCCCCTTCCTCCTAACTAGTGATTCTGACACAAATGTGCTAGTCTAAAGCCAAAAGCAAACAGCCTAAGGATTGTGCAGAGGGAAAGCAGAAAAGGGGAGAAACAAGTTCCAGCGAGCTCTGTATTAGTCTCTAGGCCCGGGGGAAAGCAGCGGTCAGGCAGAGCGGTCCTCCAGGGCATAATGCTAAGAGCTGCTCATTCCTCCTCTCCCTCGATGGCCATTGAAACGCTTGGGAACACGTATAGAGATTTTAATTCCAAAGAGGATGGTGAATAGTGCGCTCCTCAGTCCTGCTCTGGGCGCTGTATCTTGACCTGAGTGAGCAGTGTGCTGGAAGCCCAGGTGAATGAAGGGCAGCTCCCCAACAAATAAAGTTCTCTAGTGCGACCCGGTGGGTGGGGGCTCCGGGGAGGGCCTTGATGGATGCAGATGTGATCCTGGCTGCTCCTCATCTCACCACCATTTCTCTGAAGTTCCATGGAAGCCGAGAAATTTCCCAAGCTCCAGTAATAAGAATGTCACAGTGGCTTCGCTGTCTAATCCGTGTTCTGCCTGCGGCAGTGCAGAAAACAGCTGCACAGTCACCACCCTGTTCCCGTCCCATCCCTGCAGACGTCTGTAAAGCCAGAGACGGCCTGCTCTCCTTCTCACCTCGGAGAGCGCCAGGACAGCCACGCCAGCAGCCCGGGAGAGCGCTGTGAAAATCTAGCGAGGAAGGACACACGCTCACCACTTTCTTTTAGGGGAGAGTATGAGTAAGGACTGTGTGGGGGACAGACCTGAGAGGCAGAAGGGACAGATGCGTTTTCGTGGGCTGGTTTGTGAGTGCTCTTTCTGTGGCCCACATGTCAGTGCGCACTCACAGATGTGCCAGTGTGGTTGACTGGGCTGGGCACCAAGCCTCAGTCCCAGAGATGAGGACAGTGCCCAAGATGCAGAGGCCACACTGGGTGGACTTGTGTGACTATTCCCGTTGCTACTTCCTTTCTGTCAAGTGAGGCCAGTCTTTCCTTTGGGCCTGAGCCTGAGGTCTGGCTGGCTGTGGGGATGGAGCACAGCTCTCCTGCCCAAGGAGAGCCAGCACTGTTGAAATATGAGCACTTCACTGCTTTATTGTGCCTTTTTAATTGCCTCCTGGAGGCTGTCAGCCACCCGTAAGTCCCAGAGTGCTGGAGCCTCTCCATTGTTATTCAGCCGGCACATCTCCTCATCCAAAGCCACCTTGCCACCCTGGCTGTGGTGGACTTAGAGCCGCCTTCACATGCAAGGGTCAAGTCCAGGGCATGAGTGGGAGGGAGAGGAAGGGCCTGGTCCTCGCCTGGGGACACACAACATTCTGCCCCATGAGCCTCTGGCCCTGATTTGTCTCCATGTGCAGCTGGAAGGGGAGTTTGGCTTTGTGGTGACTCAGTTGCCCAACTCAGGACGGTGGGGGTTAAAATGACAGGGGTGTGAAACTTCGTGGACTACGTGGAAAAGACTTATGGCACAGACAGATCCACAGGTACTGGAAGTAGCAAGTTTACTAGGGTGAGGAGAAGCAGGGTGGGATTGCTGGCAAACCCCAATCCTGGACAGCAGAGTGTAAGTCCGGGGACGCACTGCAACGGCGTGGTGGCTGGGAAGCTGAGGTTGCTGAGGGAAGGTTTTGGGAACCCGAGACTCTGTGGAAGGAGGGACAGGGCAGGGGAGGCGGAAGAGCTCAGGCAGAGGCGCTCCCAAGAGGAGGGGCCCAGGCAGAAAGTGGGGCTAGAGCCCCACACACACAGGTGTCTGGGGAGGGCCTGGCATCTGGGCACAAGGGGCTGGAGGAGTTTTGACTTGAAAGGACTATGCCTACCCTTCACTACTGCACTGGGAAAAGGCCCTTGCTGGGACTCGGAGATAGAAAGTAACAGTAAAAGGAGAGAAGTGACGGAAGGCGGCCTCCAGTCATGGCCATGGGAGGGCCAGCTGGGACGTTTCCAGGGAGAAGTGAGGCCCTGAACATATTCAGTTCATGGTGTGGGTGTAGCGAAGCGGGGGCAACCCTGCAGCACATACTCTGGGTGACCGAGTGCGGCAGGTAAGGGGAGCTGCCAGGATGGCAGAGGAGAGTTCGGGAGGTGGGGGAGACCCGCTCCTCATTGCTTCTCTCCGGCTGGTCTCATCATGGCTTTGGGGAGACCTTCCTCTACGGGGAGAGAGGCTGTGGGCTGCTCCTCCCCGAAGGTCTTTGTTCTTCTTGGCCCTGTTTGCCCTGTGGGAATTTTGGCTCAAGCCAGGCTGGGCAGAGCCCTCTGCAGGATGCTGAGTTGAGGTGGTTCAGAGCCAGGCTGGTCCTCGAGTTCCCTGAGCGATGAATTCTGTCTCCTGTCTCTTCTTTATACCCTTCTCAGTCTCCATTTTTTTTTTCTGGTGTAAAAATAACGGCTTTGGATGACCTGACACCAGGTATTGATTTAAGGGATGAGAATTAAATAGCTCTGTGTCTCTGGAACCAAAAAAGTGAAATTCTTACAGTACATAGTGCCCAGGGAAGCTGAGGAAACACAGGCAGCCTGGTGACTTCTTTCTTTAATGAGAACACTTTAGGAGAAGACATCTCCTCAATGCTTTGATGAACGCAGCCTGTCCTAAGGCTGAGAAGTGATCTTCTGTGTGTTAACAGGGATCCTGAGGGTCGTGCTCCTCCCTGGCAGGGGTTACAATCCCCCCAACACACACACACACACACACACACACACACACACACACACACACATCTCTTTCTCCTCCAAGTCTCTGTATCTCTGCTTCTTGATGTCTTTGTCTCCCCATCTGTCTCTCCATCTCTTTGTCTTTCTCCATTTGCTTTCTCCTTCCTCCTGCTCTCGTCTCCCCTCCCATCTCACCTGACTGGCTCAGATGCTCAGGTCATACTGAGACCCATCCTTCTCACCAGCACCCTGGGATTCCCACTCCATGCCTTCTGTCTCCACCCTACCCGTCCACCCATCTATCCAGGCAGTTTGTTGATTTATCACAAAATACTTCCCTGCCAGCTGTGTTCAGCTGGTTGCTGTTTGCTCAGCAGTATTGAAAGAGAAGAGAAGAGGAGAAGAGAAGAGAAAAGAGAAGAGAAGAGAAGAGAAGAGAAAAGAGGAGAGGAGAGGAGAAGAGAAGAAGAGAAGAGAAGAGAAGAGAAGAGAAGAGAAGAGAAGAGAAGAGAAGAGAAGAGAGAAGGGGAGAACAGGAGAGGGGAAGAGAGGGGAGGAGAGGGGCGGGGAGGGGAGAAGACAGTAGAGGAGAGGAGAGACCCCCAGATGACTCCTTCCCTCCTCGGGCTCCGGTACCAGTCCTGGTACCCGGTGAGATCTCAGACAGGAGACAAAAAGTGAGTCCCCAAGGCAGCAGACCAGGGTAAATAGGTGGCCACCTGACGGGTGCTGGGTGGTGGCAGCCCTGGGCTCCAGGTGACTGTGGGCTGGGATGGCTGGTAGTTGGGAGTACTGAGTGTTCTCCCAACACCTCCTCAGAGCTACAGCCCTGCCTGCCCATGGTGCTCAGGCCTGAACGGGATGGGAAGACAGCACAGCTCAGGGAAGTGGGAAATGACAGGGCATGCAGAGGACGCCTTAGCCGAGAGATGGGGCTGGGCAGGGAGTTCTGGACCTGTAACTGTGCAGTCCATCACCTCGTGTTGTCTGGCCCTTCTCCTTTCCATTGACCTTGAGGAAAATGACATCAGCAAACCAAGATCTCTGCCATCCCTTGTGGTGCCCACCAGGGCCCTTGGCTGACGTGTAGTTTTGGCCTCCAGGGAGAAGACAGGCTGTGCTCGCTGCAGGGTAGGCCGCAGTATAAACTCACTTTAGAGAGCCCTGGCCAACATAGGTCATGTCCCGGCTCTGGCGGGTGCCATAGAAAACAAGGGGGACCATGGCATGGTGCCTGCTGTGTGGAGTCTCCAGTGGCTTTCAGACCCGCACATCTTGGTTAGGTCTCATCGCGGCTCTGAGCGGCTCGGGAGGGTACGAGAGGCGAGAGCTTCTCTGGGAATCCAGGAGGTGCATGGTCTCTGGGATTAGGGAGATACTTGCTTTGGGTCCATGGCTGCGCATGGGGTGGAGTCAGCAGAAGCTTTGGAAACAGGCAGGGGCTTGTCTACCTTAGGTGGTGTGAACAGAGTGGCACCAGGGACAGGCAGGGAGGGACAGGAGGAGGAAAGACTACCCAGGCCGTGGTGACCAGGGTCCAGTTGTAAGGAAGTTGGTGGTAATGAACAGGAAAGTAAATCTGCAAAGCAAGGACATCCAGCTGAGCCCTGCAGGAGTGGCACGAGTGACAGCAAGATTTGCAGCCCAGGGCATTCGGTGCATGACAGCCTCCTGCAAAGAGATAAGAAAGAGTCACAAACACAGCTCTAGCTCCTTGCTGGGGTCAGAGATAGGAAGTCCGTCCAAAGGGACACTAGGTAAGAGGCATTTGTGTCTGAGGCAGTGGCTGTAAGGTGCTGGTGTTTTGCAGTATGGGGTACAGGTCAGATAACAAGGCAAGGCCCATGTTCGTGGAAATAGTAACGCAACACTAGAGTTTCGTGGTGCTAGACCCAAGGGATAGCGGGCATCAGAGTCGGCCAAGGAGACCAAGAGGCAGTAAGCTAGAAACAAAGGCCATGTTGGCTGAGTGGGTCAGAGAAGACCTGGCAGGGAGTGGCCAAGGGACTGTCAGGCCCAACAAGATCCCACAGGCATGACCTGCCACATCACCCATGACCCTGCAGCCTGCAGTGACTGCTTTCCCTGTCATAAAATGGGCTGGAGAATGGGAAAGACAGGAGTGGGGTAACCCTAAGGCCATCTCTTTCTACCCACAAAAGATGCGAAGAGCAGGAACCTATGCATTCTCTTGGGAAGGATGTGAGATCCTCTGTAGTGAAACAGAAGCCATGGCAGGCAGTGCTGTGTGCAGAAGGATGGCAGGTGGTTGGGGTCTGTGTGGGGGAAGACCCCACACAGAGCACAGGGCAGAGCACAGGGCCCTTCTTGGTGGTCCTAGGGCAGTTCCAGAGCACCCAGGGCCAGGGGTGAGGCTCTGCCTAGGAGCAAACGCATTTGATACCCTGGATCCTCTTCATCTTCGCCTCTGTGAGGGTTCACTGCCTGGGACCCTGCTCTGGGTGCCAGGCAGGCAGAAAAAGGTGAAGAGGTGGCTCCAACCCAGTGCAGGGTTGACCTCAAATGCAGGAGTGGTTAATACAAACATGCAGCTGCAGGCACACACACAAGGGGACACACGTGTAATCACATGATCCCACACAGATGCACGCATACACATACCCATATTACTCGTGTGCATGCCAACACATGCACACACACACACGCATGCACACACACACACACACACACACTGGTATCTGGGGCTAGTGTGATGGTCAGTTTCCAGGACAACTGAGCTGCAACTGGAGAGAGCACAAAGACGGGTCCACTCTCTCCCAGGAGGGTGCAGGGCACCGGGCTGTTTCCAGCTCCGGTTCAGGGTGTGAACAGGGTTGCCACTGGAATCAGTTCCCCTCCCACTTTGGACAGGTCAGCAGAGAGGCCAGGGCAGCTGGCTGTGGAAAGTTCCCTGAAATGTAAGAGCTGCTGCTTCCTTAAAGGGGAGATTTGGGGAGAGGAACTGGGGCAGGAGGCGGCAGGCAGAGCTGCCCTGGGAGAACGAGGGGAAAGTCCAGAACCACGGTGGACTGTGGTGGGGGTCTCTGCACTCCTTCTGGTTCTCTGCACCCCAGGTGCCCTGAGGGAGAGGTGTGTGGCCAGGTGGCCTCAGCAGACAGTGGCACAGGTCCCAGTCTCCACAAGGTCTGCAAGGTGCCTCCCAGGGGAAGGAAGAGGACACAGGGTTTGGAATTGTCCCTGGGTTATATAGAGGCTGTTTACTGAAGGTAGTTCTCAGTTCTCTGAGGTGATTTCGGTTGATGATGTGACCATAAAATGTCCTCAGCAGGAATCATCGTCCCAGGAGATGGGGCCAAGTGAAAGGCCTTTCCTTCCCCGTGGACAGGACCACTCCTGCTGGGGTGAAGAGTGGGTTTGGGGGAAAGGCCCCTTTAGAGCAGTGGCTGGGTAGACTGCACCGGGCTCTGCATTGTATCACACGCTAATGAAGATATACTAATAATGAAGCAGGAGGGGAATTGTTTCCATGGAGAGCAAGCGGAGTGAGGCTGGAAATAACAGAGATCCATAAATTCTCCTGTGTCTGAGGCAGGAGGAGCTCCTGGGAAGGTCAGAGCTGATGGGATGGCTCTCTGGAGAGCTCTGGTCCCTGCAGTGACTGCTGGGGGCTGGGCTGGGCTGGGCTGGGCTGGGTGGGCCATATTGGTCTATCCTGACTGCCTCCTCCCTCCCTGCAGTTGGCCCCTTCCCTCCTGTGTCTCCCTCTTTCTTTCCTGCTCCTCAGCCCAGGCCTGGGCATCTGCTGATGTGGCTTTCTGCCCACAAGGGTAGCTGCCAGGACCTGGACACCTGAGCTCTTGGCTACCCAAGCCCCTTCCTAATGCCCTGTCCCTGTTCTTCAGTGGCCATGGCTATCTCCATGTTGCTCAGCACAACCTGAGAATTTCATTTCTCAAAGTGCAGGAGCTGGTATCCGTCACATCCAAGCTGCTTTCACAGGTGAAGCCAAAAGTCTTGAGACAGAGAGCCGTGTCCCCCTCCATTGCTCAGTGGCTGCTACTTGCCTGGGCCTCAGGGTTCTGGAACACCAGGGTCTCCTCAAGACCTGACGCTCAGGTAGCTCAAGACCCTGAGACCGTCGGTGGCTGCCGTAGTCCAGAGCTGTGCTACTCCAGGTGGTGGCTACGAGCCACGAGCAGCCATTTTGATGAAACTGGAAAAAAGTGGAGCACAGTTATAAATTGATTCCCCAGGCAGACTGGCTCAAAAAACCTTTCACGAGCTTGAAAGTCACATGTGGCAGTGCTCTGGGACTGGGTATCCCTGTCACGGTCCCACCACCTGCTGGACGTGCCAGTTCCCAGGAAGAGACAGCCTATACACCTGCAAAATGAGTCTTCTGCTCGGGGGCTCAACAACAGCACATGCCACAAGCAGAGGCCAAGAGCGAGGTTCTAAAGGCGCCTGCCCTGGGGAGCGCTGCTCCTCCGTCAACAGCCGCCCCAGCCCAGGTCAGTTGGGGCCAGGCTTCATTGGGCATTTGAACAAGTAGACAATAGAATAAGTAAATGAGTGACAGGGAGGGGACTTGGCAAAGACAGAGCTGCTCCAGGGGAGACTGTCACAGGTGAGGCACAGATAGTACTATGGCTTTACAAAGAAAGAAGAGAAAGAGAAAGAAAGAAAGAAAGAAAGAAAGAAAGAAAGAAAGAAAGAAAGAAAGAAAGAAAAAGAAAAAGCAGCCAAGCAGCCCTGCTACCTCAGCTGCAGCCTGACCCAGCCCAGTGGAGATAGCTCCAGACCACCAGGTGATGCCCGCCACTGAGCTGCCCCCCCTTGCCCAGCCCCCTGACCTGCCATTTCTGAGAACTGCAGGGTCCTGGCAGCAAATGGGAGGGGGCTAACATTCAGGGTCTTTGCTAGCAACTTGGAGTAAGTATTCAGGGACTGAGTTCCCAGCATTCTCTAGTGAGCTGGACAATGTCCCTTCCCAAAGGGTGTGGGCCAAAGAGGCCCTCACAATAAGGACTAGACTGGCACTTTCATGACTAGAAATCCAGCCCTCTCCCTGGTTCATCAGCCAGAAATAATAGCCGGAGAGCTGAGTAGAAGGCAGAAGGGGAAACCAAGCCCAGACCCCCTGGGAGGGAATCACTGTGCTCCAAGGAGACCAGGCCAGAGGAACCCTGGACACAGATCCAGGAGGCTTGGGCTTGACCCCAGTTTGGCTGCTGGTTAGCTGTGTAGCTTCAAGGAAACCACTTACCCTCGCTAGACCTTAAAGTCCTCATCTTTAAAATGGACACAGAAGTGCCTGTTTTTATCCACTGTGATGGGCTCTGCTCAAATTAGGCATGGCCCTTCCCCCATGCACATAAATACCAAAGTACTAAACACTCTGAGACCCCTGAGGTGCTGTGGACCTGTGGAGGTCTGATTGCTTATTTGCTTCTCTGAAGGGTTCTTTTCCAGGGGCCAGGGCCCCAGAGACCCGAATTCGCATCTGTAGGCCAAGAGTTGTCCAGCTGAAGGAGGTCTGTGGGCAGCAGATGGGCTGGAGGGTGCTGGGCAGGCCTGGACTGGATGCCCACACCTGCTCAAGCCTCAGTTCCCTTACCTGTAGAATAGAGAGGAGATAGTGTTGACAAAGTAGTGCACAGAAGTGTCAGCATAGTCCCTGACCCTGGCTGGTGTCTCAAGAGCCACTGCCTGCCCTTCCCCCATACACATAAATACCAAAGTGCACAGGCTACCAGGAAGCCCCAGATGTTTTTACTGCATCCTCTGCATGATTTCGGGTTGTCAGTAAATCTCAACTGGATCCACGCGGGCATCCTGGCACCTCCTATTTTCTCGACACCAGTTGCAAGAAATCAAGAGCTGCAGTGCAAGGGGGACACGGGGGTCCGCTGATGGGAAGTCTGCTTGGTCAGGCTGAGGGTCCCTACATCAGCTGCCCCCACCTCCACCTCCTGAGGGCCTCACCCCAACACTGTTGACAGCGATGCTCTGGGTAGGAAAAAAAAAAAATGCCCCGGAAAGATGGAGTTGATTTTCCCTCTTGCTGGTTCTCAACCTGGGCTTTTCGGTTGCAGGAAGCGAAGCCTGATTAGAATATCTCTGAAGAAGGCAGTGAATTATGGCGATGGACACTCTTCTAGCTGTCTCTCCTGCTCATAAATCTATCCCCCTCTGAAAGTGCACATGCTCCATAATCTTCCATCATGCCAGAGTTCAGCACCGGACAGCTCCCGGGCGGGTTTCTCCTCTGAGACTCCCTTTCTGCAAGCTCAACGGAACTGCGGCCTCAGGCTGCCTCTCCCCGTAATGGAGTGTGAGCAGTCCAGCCGCCAGGAATGATTTAAGAGGGGACGAACAATAAATATCCCAGAGGTGGGAGCTCCAAGGCGAGAGGCAGAGGGAGACGACGGAGGGCGGGGGCGGAGGGGACACCGCTGAAGCTGTACTTACACTTTTTTGGGTGTGCCGTTTGTGCATCGGAGTACACGTGGTAAGGTCCTGGGAAGAGATGGCTCTGAGGACCCCTTTAGGCAGCCCCCTCTTGGCCCTGTTTCTTCCCAAGGAGGATTCGGGTTGAGGAGTCACTTGGGGAAATGTAAATAAGCAGTAACAGACATGTAGAGATTAGTAGGTCCCCACATCTTCCTGGCTCATTGGCCGCATCTTTAAGGTGGCAGCTCTTTCTCTTGACGTGCTGGCCCAAGTTGTCCTCCTGGCTTCTCCCACCCTTCAGCCCAGGGAGCTGTAAAAGCCTCATCTCCAGGGAAGGGCTGGTCCAACAAGCAACCTGACCACCTGTGGAGCCCTCCGTGAGGCTAGGGATGTGTAAGGGACAGCTCACCTGTGGCCATTTCTTATCCAGCACACTTCTCCCTGCTCCTCCCCCCTGGATGGGGCCTGCAGGCAGCAGGAACAGGAGCAGGGGTGACACTGCCTGGGGTTGGGAGGACTTGGCTCAGGCCTCAGCATCCCTGCTGCATGTGGGAAGCTAAACCCTGCCGTTCCCTGTGCCTTCCCTCTTTGATAGGCCGATATCTTCCTGCCAGGTCCTCCTTCTGTGTGCACAGAAGCCCAGCAGATGACAGACCTCAGGAGAGTTGCTGTGGGCAATAATTCATGACCCCCTAGCTCTCTGCCCCCATCCAGAAGGAGCAAAGGCAGAAGGGAGAGTAACGAACAAATATCTCTTGCAGGTGCAGGGACTGTCCTGGCAGTGCTTTGGAGCTGCACTGCAGCAGGAAGGCCACCCACCCTCTCCCGCACCTCACTTGAGCGCCTCCCTCCCTCTGCCCAGCACCCAGCTCCTCGGAGCTCCAGGGTGGGGCTGCTGCCTTCAGCACAGCAGAGTGTGGAAGGCACAGGCTGACACCTGCAGAGTCATCTACAGACACACCTGCCTGCCCTCGAGCAAGGGGCTGCCCCGGGGAGACGGGAGGCTGGCCCCATGCTCTTCCTTCAGGGCGGGGCACTGCCCAGGGAGGCCCGGACTAATGGGGCCTCCTCACTAACCCTTGAAAATGGAGCTCCCCTCCAGGCTTCCTGGAGCAGAGAGTGATGCTCTGGAAGCTGAAGCTTGGTCCCCTACTCTTTCTCCAGATGTCATCCAGCTCCAGAGCCACCATTGCTCCCCACAGATTGTTCTGGGAACAGAGAAGATACTGATGCTGCCCCCTGGGGATGACAGTCACTTCAGCCTCCACAGCCAGCCCCCTCCAAGGCATCCACAGGCTGCCAAGTGACTTCCTTCTTTTCCATCAACCCCTCCCACAGGGAAGCACTAGAGCATCCCCAGTCCTCAGGCCTGACCCACAAAAGATGCAGAGTGGAGCAACGGCAACCCACGGTGGCGGGCTCCATGAGTGCCCCCGCAGCGCCTCCCAGAGAAGGGCACCTAAGGACTTGCAAAGTGCCTGGCAAAGCAAGACCCTGGGTTCTTTCCCCGCCTCTGCAGCTCCACAACGTTCAGCCCAAACAGTCTTAGACCACCCACTTGCATCTGATGCCGGTGCCCCATGCTGTGGGGTTAGGTTGATGCACTGGTCCACTCACTGCTGGCGATGGGCAGATTATGCCTCTCTCGCCAACTCTCTACAAGCAGACAGTCTGCCTGGTGCCCCTTGCTCAGCAATCCCAGCAGCATCTAGGGCAGGTAGAAAGTGAGGAGCATGACCCCACTGCAGAGAGGCTTTCGAGGGCATCCAGGTGGGCCCACACAGTTCCAGCATCTACTGGTGGCACCCAGCTGCCATTGCAGGCCATTCTTTTGGCTACAAAACTTGTTATCTTCGTACCAATGTACTGGGCCAGAAAAGAGGCCTTCAAAACTCAGCTTATGACATGGCTGCGCCTTGGCAATCAGCTCTCACCTCTCCATTCCAGGGAAGCCACCCTGGGGTGTGACAGCTTGGGGCACCCACTCCTTGTCTCTACTACACAACAGCTAAATGCAAACAGGAGTAGAATAAGTGAGTCCAGAGAATTAGCTTCCCAGCCTGTGGGGCCACTTTGAGATGCCCCAGTCTGACAGGTATCTTACCGAAGTCTTGATACCATGGGAAATGATAGCAAATCTCCTGTCGCATATCTGCTGTGTCTGTGTCACCCACAGCATTTCCAGTCACCATAACAATGGGATCGGAAGAGCAATGGTGACAGTAGGGTGACAGAGGCTGAGTAGGAGCCCACCACTAGGGAAACCGTGGCAAGAAGTCTACCCATTACTTCCCTCCCTCCAGCACAAGGCCCCGAGTACTTCTTTCAGACTGATGCCCGTGGTGAGTGAGTCAGGGCCAGCCAGTCACACCTGGGGCTGGCCAATCCAGTGTG
The DNA here is from genome assembly GCA_004027295.1 of Dolichotis patagonum. NCBI lineage: Eukaryota > Metazoa > Chordata > Mammalia > Rodentia > Caviidae > Dolichotis > Dolichotis patagonum. The sequence continues at coordinate 3,494 of PVJX010032270.1, read as the reverse complement.
CATACAATCAGTGCCACGGCTAGGAGGTGCCCTCCAGCAAGGGGCTTTGGGGGGCCCCAAGCTACTGGATAGGAGCATCACAGAGCCCTTGAGCACCCAGAGCTGCCTCTCCTTCCAGAAGTGCGCATGTGTGGCTGAGGTTTCCCTGGCCCGTGGGACCTTCTCGGCCCACAGTCCCTGCCTAGGACTCCTCATCTGGGTGACCAGCTACTGGCCACATCTCCTCTGCACTTTGGCCTGGCTCCTGCTCTCTGTCTTCCCCCTGGATGTGGCTCAATGTGAGCCCCGTCATCCCCAGGAATACTACTCTGCAGCCAGGTCCTCAGCTCTTCAGTCCACTGCCCCCAACCTGTGTCAGTCCGGGCCAACAGAAAGAAGATGGGGGCTGTTTTCATTAAGTGCTTTTTGGGTGCCAGTCTCGGTGCTTGGAGCCTTGCCTGGGCAGTCTGTGGTGCCATCTCACTTAGTGGCTTGGAACTCTCTTGCATCAGAAGCACGGTCTTTATGAGACACAGCTTGGCCCTGCCTCAGCGGCTCGGCAGAGCTGCCCTTTCCCTTGCTCTCCCTCTGTCTTAGGCTGCCCTCTCTCCTCTCTGCCCTGGGTTCCTCGCTGTTTTCAAAGCACAACTTGCACTCCCCTTGCCTGCGTATCCCCTCAGATCTCTCCATCCACACTAACCTCTTCTTTCCTTGTTCTCTGACATTTTTATGTGCAACTTTTGTATTTTATTTTATAATCACAGCGCCACATATAACACTGAGACCAGTTTAAAGGACGTGAGTGCACGCTCCTGCTTCAGCAGGTAGATTCCCGGAAGCTCTGGCTATGGCCCTGTGTCTTCAGCATTCTGTGCTGCATGACTAGAGTTCTCTGTGCTTCACGAGCCGAGCTCCTGTCTCCTCACTTCTCTTGTCCCTCCTTTCCTTCCTCTGCTGTCTCCTCCATTTCCCACGAGGTCACTGTCTAAGAAAGAGCTTGCACGTCCTCTGCGGCTCTGATGAGAACTTTCTATGCTCCATGGGAAAATTAGAGAGCGATGTCTCCCCATCTTGCTTTGAAGTGCTTGCGTGTTCTCTCAGCCAGCAGGAGCACATCGGGTAGGGTCAGGGAGGCACAAGTAGGATGCTTGGCCCAGGGGTCCTGGCTGCTGTGGCTCCCCTGGACCTGCTGCAGCTGCAAAGGTGCACCCTAGGATCGCTCAGTTCCTTACCCTGACCTCAAGGAGTTGGTTTGGAGGCCTCAAGGCCCCCATATATCTGTAGATATGACCTTGTGTCCATGCACCCTGGGCCTCTGTCTGTAATCTGAGTCCGACGAAGTTTTTAATCAACCTGTGCCCCCTTCCCACTTAAATCTGCAAAACGCAAGCTGTCAACCAAATCCCTGGGCTGTGTCCTGTGGTGCATGGACATTGGCAGCAGGACTGCTGGGCTGAGGATGTGCTCCCCCAGGACCTTCAGGTGTCTGTGTGTGGCCTCCCCTAGGTGTGCCACCCATTACACCTAGTATCCAGTGTTCCTCCTGGCAGACTGTGCCAAATGCCCTGACTGTCGAGTAGGTGGGCTCCCGGGACACGGAAGAATCTACTTCATGCTTATCTGTTAGTGATGAGGAGGGCAAGGCCAGACACGGACCTGGGCTGGCTCCTCAAAGCACTACCATTCCGCCCTGAGGCTTTGGGGGAGAGAGACGGATACAGGCAGGCAGGGCTCTCAGCTGCAAGGCACCCTGTCTGCATGGTCAGGGCTCTCCTGACCAGCCGCTCCCAAACCTGCTAAGGGCAGGATATGGGGATGCCCCACCCCACGATTCAGCATGAAGGATTTGGGGTAGATCAGAAGAAGCACTTTTCTGATGGAGAGATTGGTTAAATCTGGAAAAGTTTTGCCAAGGGAGGGAGAGTACCCAGAGCTTCTTGCTGGGCAGGATTAAAAATAACACTTGAGTCTCATGACCAAAATCAGGTAGAGAACCCCGCTGCCTGAAGGCAGGAAAATGGGTGAAGTGAGAATCTTAGGCTGTTCTCCAAGTAGGAATTGCTGGGATCCTGCTGAGTGGCCAAGGGGGTGGGTCTCTGCCCCGACCCATGGCTACTGGCCCTTGTAATGGTGCAGCCTTTCTCATCTCAGGAGGTCCCTGTGGTGGCACCAAGAGGGACTCCATGCAGAAGGGAATTCCATGAGCAGTGGGCAGAAGGAAGCAAGTCCACCACAGACTTCCAGAAAGTTCTCTGCATCTCAGGAGTGACAAGTTCCTCATGTGTTCCAGCATGCCACAAGGCAGCACTGGCCAGCCCAGACCTCCTTTGGCAAGGATTCACAAGGGATCCTTGGGCTGAGCAAAGACAAGTTGATTTACAGCTTGGTGGCAGAACCTGAGCAGTGTCCTGGGTCATTGTCACCTTAGGCTGGACAGGTCTCATCTCAGCCACAGACCGGAGCCTCCCCTGCTGATCTTTGCCTGCCTTCTCCTCCCCACCTCCTGACATACTCAGCATCTCCAACCTCTCTGCCTCGGATCACAGAGCCTGAGTCCCCTACTTCCTTGGTGACATAGTGTGACTTCTTCCTTCCCGGCTCCAATATGTCAAAACTTTGTGTTAGAAAAGAAAAGCTGGGAAAACCATCTGGGAAGTAGGTCACCTGAAAAGCGACAACTTGTCTATAATTAAATCTGCTCCTTCCAGTGGGCTGTCTCCGAACAAGCCACCGTACAGAGGCGGCTTCCTCCCCGGCCCGAGCCCCCCACGCCTCCGCTCTGTACACGGTGAAGTTTCAGGACGAAAATCTTAGTACAAAATTTTCCAGTCCGACCTCATTAGCTAAATAATGAAAACATCACCACGTTATGGTGCTGACTGTCTCTGGTGCACATCACTGGGAGAGGAAGCCGACCGGCATGGAGGTGATGATTACGAGGACAGGGAGGGAATTTGCTGCGTTTATTTAGTGGCGCTCCCTGGCTCATTGGCCCTCAGCAATTTTGTGTCCTGGATTTTAACGTTTGATTAGCAGCATCCTCTGTGTTGGAATTTTTGATGATCCATGCTGGCCTCCTTCTTTCTCTCCTTGCTTTTTTTCTTCCCGTGCCAGATTTCTCTTGGCCGCTGGTTAAGCAAATAACACCTGGAGCATCCAGCGCTTCAGGCTCAGAATGCTTTTATTTCACTCATGATAAGAATTAGGCACAGTCGCTGCGAGGGCTCCAGCTGACGGCGTGCAGATTGTCAGCTCGGAATCCTCACGAACCGCCACCAGCTGGCAAGAAGCTCGGGAGAGGAGGCTGACTCACAGTGGGCTGGGACTGTTTTAAAAAGAGGGTGTAAAAGAGACGTTTCTGGAAATGACTAAGTGGTACGCTTCACTTCCATTCCTGGAAAAATCTAGGGAGCAGACAGGTAGAGAGGTGGCGGTCGGTGTCTGGTGTGCCAGCTGCCTTGCAGATATTGAGAGGGACTTGTCATCAAATCTTGGCGTTTTCCCTGCCTGGCAGG
>PVJX010032269.1:0-20552 GCA_004027295.1 Dolichotis patagonum | reverse complement strand
CCATTTGACCCAGCTATTCCACTTCTAGGCATATTCCCAGAAGATCTGAAAACATCATACCACAGTGATATATGTGCACCCATGTTTATAGCAGCACAATTTGTAATAGCCAGATCCTGGAAACAACCTAAGTGCCCATCAACTGAGGAATGGATAAAAAAGTTGTGGCATTTTTATACAATGGAGTACTACTCAGCTACAAAGAATGATCACATCGAGATATTTATAAATAAATGGACACGACTTGAGACCATACTCATAAGCGAAATAAACCAGACTCACATGTGTAAATACCATATAGTCTCCCTAGTATGAGAGTTGATAAGAGTATATAAGATTTTATGGTAAGCATGAGTCCCTATCTCATAGCTTTGAGGCCTTTCAATGTTTTCATTCATCAGTTGGAATGGTTTTATTCTGTTTTGTTTGACTATATCATGCGTGATGGTATGAACAGCTGTTTTGAAGAAAACAAAACATTATGACAGCTATTGCTGATTTGACATCGTCCTTCTTAGAAGTCCTACCATGCTTCTATTCTTCTACTACCATTGGTTCTATCTATCACATTGTGTCTTATTGGGATTTGAATATGTGTGATAGTATAAACAAAAATTTTTTATCAAAAATGAGATATTATAGTACCCATTGATCATTTTCTGTTATTCGGTTCAGAATGCCCTGTAATTCTTTCACTCTTTGAATGGTTTTATACTATTTTGTTATGTTTGATATTATTGTATTTGAAACTATGCTCAACTATAGCAGAGAAAGAGATATTGTGTTAGCTACTGTTAATGTCTCGTTGTCTTAATGTAAAGTACTGTGTTGCCTATGTTGTCCTGTTCTGATCTGCTCTGTTCTGCCCTCTTTTGTTTTATTCTCTCTAAAATTAAAAAAAAAAGAGCAAATGAACATATAGCCTCCCAGCTAACTAAACTAGTGAAATAGTGGGGCTATTTAAAGGGATACACTAGATAAATCAGCAATTAGCATTTCAGCTCTTAGGAGAGAGGAAGCAGGAGGAGGAAACACTTTCATTAGAACGTGCGCTGCAGGCAGACGGCCTGGGTTCAGACCTCACATGCACCATGTACTGGCTGGGCAATCTTAGTCCAGTTATTCCACCTCGCTATGCTCGTTTCCTCAGCTGCAAAGTGAGGATATTGTAGCTGATGAGGTGTTGTGAGAACTGAGTTATGTACGATCGCGTGTAAAGGGCCTAGAACTTTGGCCAGTAACCAGGTAAAGGGAGACAGGGAACGGGCTCTTCTCAGTGGGCCGCTTAGGAGATGTGTTGTGCTCCAGCGTTTGCATCTTCTGGTGAGCAGATGTTCAGGGAGGAGCTACGTCAGGGTGGAACAGTAAACAGTGGGGAAAATGACAGCACAGGCAACTTCCCTGCAGCTCCTTGCTCTGCTCACAAGGCTGCAGGGCCCCTCATCTCAGGGATGCACTCCTGAAAACAGAAGTAGCTGAGAACAAGAAGGGAAGCAGGGATGCGAGGGAGGCAGTGTGCAGTGCCAAGCTGGGGGTTGCTGGCAGCAGCTGAGGTGTCAGGGAACACAGGAGCTTCGGGAGGACCCACCTCACACGGGTGGAAACTCACAGGGAGGTTTTCCAGTGCACCAGAGCTGGGGCTGGCAGGACCGATGATGGATTTAATGCTTCCTAGGGAGAAAGCCAGCACGGTTCCTTTTCCCATGTATGGGCATGAATCTTTGGTTTGGTATGGTGCTGTCATTACCTTGGTGCTCCCTCTCCCCTGTTCCAGAGACTTTGAAAGAAATGGGGAGGAGACAGAGAAGCTCCTGAGAGGGGTTCCCTGTGTCTGTGACCCAGCCCCCACCCACCAGCCAGTATCAAGAGATACAGATGCAGAGCCACCCCCTGAGCAAGGTGCCAGGTCGCCCAGGGGACACACTCAGGCTGGTCCTCTGACAGCCAGCCCGCAAACAACCCATGGTCTGCAACACTCCGAAAAGCTGAAACACAGCCCAACGGCGCTGGAGCCTCTGGAGAGATCCATGCAAGGACCACAATGTCAGTCTGCTCAGGCTCACAGAGAAGGCCCAAGCACCAGAGGTGGCCCAGAGGAAAGGCCCTCTGTAGGAGTGGCTGCCACCACAGGACATCCCAATCACGTGCTCTGCTCTCATAGCTTTGGGTGTGAAAGGAACACGTTAGTTAAGTACTTTCTCTATGCCAGGCCCTTCGTTAGACACTGGGGATACAAAGATGAATTTGACATGGTCCCTGCTTTCAATGACCTCATGGTGCACTGGAAAAGCAGACATAAAACCAAATCACTAGAACAAATGAGCCCATCTTAAGGAATAAGTGAGATGACATTAAATCATTCAACTTCACACCAAGCATATTTGAGGAGCATGTATGTACTTAGCCCATTTTACAGATGATGAAACTGAGACTTTCATGGCAAATCATTTGCTTCCATTCCTGTAACTAGTGAGTGACGCTGCCAGTGGCATTCTGGAGTGTGCTCACACGTGCTCCCCAGGGTTGATTCTGTGTACCTCTTCTTGTTCAGGGACTACTCATTGATGGCTTGGAATCCACCAACAGATGGGTCACTGCATCAGCAAACACTACCAGGCAGGGGACAGCCAAGGAGCAAACCCAACTCCAAAAGCAAATTTCAGTCTCTCTCAGAATCTCCTGTGGATTGAAGCATCCCTCTCTGTGTAGCCACCTTCCCAAGGGAAACGCCAGCTCATCCGAAACCCATACGACCATGGCCATGAGCTGCCATCATGAAGGGCCAGTCTCACCTGTCCCCTCAACTCTGAGCTAGTGTCTTGGCAAATGGATCTGGGCTCAGATATGCCACAGGGGCCCAGAGTGAGAGGAGATAGAGTGGACACAAAGAAAAAGGGTGCAGGTTTCCCTCATGCAGAATGCGGATCCTGGCGCTGGTTATTAGTGTGATTATTCGGTTCATCTCTGTCTCCCCAGTGCCCCCACCATGGCAGTGATTGTGGCCGGTTTCCCTGACCATGGTGGCTGAGTGCCAAGTGCCTGCCTGGCCAGCAGGAAGCCCTGCCTTGGCATGCGTGAGTGAGTGAATAGAGTCTCAGAGCCCTAAGCAAGGCAGAACGGCCCAGCCCGGGCCTGTCTGCCTGCTGCCTCAGCTTGTTGACCCATCTTTGTCAAGGTAGAAAGAGCCTGACGCCTCTCGCTGTCCTGAGAGGAGGCCACAGAAAGTCAGCCAGCCTGGTGCATCAGACCCTACCACTCCCTGACAGGGTAGCCTGTGCCTCAGTGTCCTCAACTGTAAAATGGGGTCAGAGAGGTTGTCTTGAGAATTAAACACGTCAACATTTGTGAAGTTTCCGGGACACAGAAAGCCCTATGTATCCATAGGTAAGGAAGACTCCCCTCCCCAACTCGGTGGTCAGCCTGTGGAGACCTTTATCTCCTCTGCTCTTCCAGTGCAATTATCCAATCCATTGCCCACCCCCAGAGGGGACGCCCTGAGGATACAAGGGTTATCCAGGGTTATCCAGGCACAACTTGGAGTGTCTCCTCTTCCCCCGCCCCACCATACCCTATCCCATCTCCCCCCACCTCCAGCATCCCGAACCCACCCTCTCTAAATAACCAGCTCCTCACCCAGTTCCTTCAGTCCTCCAGTCCCAGGAGTCACCACGCGCGGGCGGCTGCGCCACCCAGTGGCCACCTGCGGAATCGACGGCAGAGGCAGCCGCAGAAGAGGTCAGGGAATACTGAAAGAGCAGAGGAAAGGCCCATCACCAAAGCACTGCTTTGGCTCTTCCTGTTCCTAGTCCTTTCTACTTTAAAAATTTTTGAGACATTATTGCACTAAATTTCTCACGGTGGCCTTGAGCTTGTGATTATCCTGTCTCCCAAGCTGCTGGGATTCCGCCATGCCTGCTACCAAGTAGGGGCTTTTGGCCTCTTGTTTTATCAGGATGGATGAGTTTAGTTGACTCTCACAACCACCCCACTACTTCACTCTCCAAATATGTTTAGGACAGTACTATCTATTTCACTGGTTTCCTGCAGAGCAAGCTGCCTTCTAACTTCTATATAGTAAAATTCTTAAGATCATGTAAATTTCCCATATGGAACTTTGTAATTTTGGATCTCAGTTGCATGCTCCTTTCTTTCCCCTCCAGATAAAAACCTCTTGCTTGAGTTTTTAACAGTCAGCACTTGTAGATCTTACTCTTCAAGTGTACTGGTATTTTCCTGTATTCACATGCACGTTAGCTTTTCATGTGACAAGCAGTTCATTGTTTTGTTGAGTTGGATTTTATCCTGTTTTGTTTTGTTTGACTTTATTATATCTGATGGCATGGCCAGCCATTTCAAAGATAACAAGATATATTATGGTAGCTATTTTGGATTTACTATTATCTTGTTTTGAAGTCCTTTATTGCATGCATTGTTTTGTTTTTATTGGTTCTATTCTGTTCTGTTCTGTTTGATTTTTACTATGACTGAAGATATCTACAGCTATTTTGAAGACAATGAGAGGCATTATGGTGACCATTATTGATTTCCTATTGTTTTAAAGTCCTGTGTCACTTACATTGGTTTATTTTGATTGGCTTTATTCTGTTTTGTTTGGCTTGGCTTTATTCTCTTTAAAATAAAAATAAAAAATAAAGTGTTTGGGATCTCACTTCCTCTGAATAACACATCTCCTAAAACTCCCCTCTAAGGCACATAGCCCCTGATAGGCCAGTCCTAATGGTCTCCTCCTCCTCCCTCCCCCGCCCCCTCTAATCAAAGAGCCACATTCACTATCCCAGCCCAGGAGTCTTTGCTTCATTGTGATTTGGTCCATTCACCCTGTTTTTCAGGTTCTCCTTCCCCTAGGATCTCATTGCCTTGCAGAGTCTTTCTTCTGTGATGGTCTTCCGAGGAGCAGCAGGACCTGAGGACATGAGCCTGGATGGACATCTCCGCTGAGTCCTCCAAGCACTTAGAGTGGGCAGCACTTACTGAGCACTGCTGTGGACGCCCTCACATGGAGCCAGAGAAGTCAATGAGATGCCTGGCAGTCAGATGGATATTACCTGAGTCCGTTCTCACCATGTAGAGCTTCCCTCTAGGCCTTCTGAAGCATGAGGCAAACCTGCTCACATGCTGGCGAGATTGGTTTTGAATTAATTCAGCAGGTCCCTGGTGCCCCTACCCTGAACTGGGAATGGAGGGACTTCCAAGGTGGCATGAGAGGCTCTCAGGATTCCCTCCTGGAAAACCTCCCTGGATCCCTCCATACCAAGGAAGGAGAGTGTTCCTCTGGACACTCTGCAAGACACTCATTGACCTATATTTGCAGATAGACATTGTCACTGACATGAGGCACATGGCTGATCAGTTCTCTCCCCAATTCATGCAGTAAATGCACAGCTCCCTGGCCCAGGCTCAGACACTCATCCTTGTCTTCCATGCAGCCGGCCAGGCCACAGGAGGAGCAGAGGTTTGAGGAGAATGAGACCCCCAGTCAGAGGTCAGCTGACTCCAGCTCTCCAGATGGAGCACTCCAGATGGGACAAGCCCAGCTAGCAACTGACATGACTGTTTTCTTCCTGCTCTTCTTCTGAGTCTCCTTTGGGGATTGTGGGTTATGGTGGCTGAGGTTTGTCTCTGCTTGGATTCCCTGACCGTAATGCCTATATCGGCCTCAAAACTCTGCTACCTTCAAGTACCCTCTAGCATCCTCCCAGAGAATCAATACAGCAGAAAGGTCAGGGCATGCTGCCACTGGATGGAGAAGCTAGACTAAAATGCTATCAGGAAGTTAGGAAAGACTACAAAGAGAGACCCAAGTTTAAGACTGGGTCTTAAGACATATAAATCTGTCTGAAAGACTGGAAGACATATAAATCTCCATAGAAATTTAGAGATGTAGGAAGCCAGCCAGAAAGAACTCAGGAATGCTTGGAGAAGAAATTTATCACCGGATACATGAACATGGACAACAGAAGAAATGTCTAAGGTAGATAGAACCTACAGGTTGGAGGCCCAGAAGCTGAGCTGAGATGTTATCACCTAATTTAGTAGACACCTGGGAGCCATTGAAAGTCATTTAGCAGGAGAGAACTTAGTCAGATGCAAAGATTTTAAGCTCCAGACAAAAAAATCTGGCAGAAGTATTCAGGCTGGAGCCAAAAAAGAGAAGCAGTCAGAGGACCAGTTAGGAGACCAAGACAAAAACCCAAGCAAACAGAACATGAGGGTGGGGCAAAGGTAGTTCCCCAGGAAGTCCTGGCTGGTGGGGAAACAGAAACTGTCCACCGGTGAGGGCCATCTCTTCTTTGACTCTTTTCTTCTGGCCTTAGCAAGACTGGATACAAAGAAAACTCCAAATAAATGGTGATAGAGCAGAGGAAATAACAATTTTTAAAGTGGCAGGACATCCAGAAAGCAGCTGGGAGCAGAGGGCTGGAGCTCAGGAGGGAGGACAGAAGGGAGACTTTGGAGCTCCGCCTTCTCACCTACAAGGTGGCATGTGTTACCTTAAGTATATGCATGCCTATGTGGAAAGTGTATGGTGGTCCCAGAGCACACAGGCCACAGGAAGAACATGAGGGCGCCCTCTCATCCCTGGAGTTGCCTCTGCACCCGCAAACCCACACAGCTTAACAAAGGACACATCCTTGCATATCCTTGGCATATCCTCCCACTCAGAACACATCCTGTTTCCGGAGCAAGGACATCACATCGGCTGGTGCCCTGAAGCCATGTATCAGTTGAGCAGTCACTCACACCCCGAATGCTCCTGTTCATCGAAGCACTGGCGTCTGTGGGGAGCAAGGAGGCTGCCTCCTCCACGTAGCAGCTCAGACAGCAAATCCTATCTCCAGGCTCCAGACTACCAGTGATTTGGGGTGGTTTTTGTTGTTTTGTTTGCACTGAGAATATCAAACCTAGGTCCCGAAGTGACATTGAAACTGGAAGGAGCATGTTCACAGTAGTGTCTGTTCACCCTAAAGAAAGAGTCACCCACACTTGCCCTCTTCTCTCACAGCTCTTCTCTTCCTCCTCCCACCCCCCCAACCTGAAATGAGCGCTTAGGACAAATCACTGTTGCAGAGAGCGCCTCATTGTTTGAAAACACTCACAAGCAAATGGGTCCTCCCCAGTCACGTGTGGCTTGGCTTGGGGTTTCTGGGCTCCTTCTCTTGACTCCTTTCCTCACCCCTCCCCACCCCATTCGCAATCCCACAGTTCCCCATGACCTCTGGCTCAACCTCCAATGGACCATCCGTCATCTGTGGAAGGCTCCATGAGGGCAAAGGCCAGGTTACTTTGGCCGCTGTTGCATGCCTCGCATCTAGGACATCAGCTTCTAGGTGGCCACCACCTGTTAGGTAGGGTCAACAAACTCTGGCCACTTCCCTCTCTTGTCTAAGGTATAAAGCTGTACAGACGTGCTTCCTACCTGCAAACCCAAAACACCTCCAGAAAGCTCAGTGCTCTGCCCTCCCAGAGTCCCCTCCGCAATGGCTGGGCCTGGCCAACCCAAAAGCTGGAGATGTGTTCCTTGGAGGCACCAGGCTCGGAGGAACACATGGCTGGGCACTGCCTCCTTCCACCTGGGCCCGAGTCCCCAGATCCCTTCTCTCAACCTGCCATGAGTGCAAGCTGTTCTCTCTTCTCCCAACTCACCTCCCCACACCCAACCACTCTCCCAGCTCTTCCTGCTCCCTCCAAGAGTTTTCGGGGGCATCGGCAGCACTTCAGAGACATTCAACTGCACCCCAAGTATGGCTGCCTCTGTTTCAGACAACCAAGGATGACAACAAATCCCTCATCCTCACTGCAAAGGTACTTGGCTGCATCCCACAGGGATGGACAATGGTTAAGAGTCAGGATGGAGAGCCAGGGAGCCACCTCAACTATGATGCTGGGAAAGCCCATCTCTATTGGCTCAGTTCCCTCAATCATAAAATAGAGTGATAATAGCAATTCCTCTCTCAGGGATATTAAAAGGATTAAACAGGAACACTTGTAAAGTGCTTAGTAAAGTAACTGCACAAAAAACTTAAACTTTATTAGCACCATCGATTGCAGTTTAGAAATGTCCTGATTTACACACACACACACACACACACACACACACATACGCACATGCACATGTACATGTGTACACACAGAGGCTCCCTCTCCTCAATTTAGTATAGCATATCACACCCCACCCCCATCCAGGTGCCTCCTCTCTACCTCCTCATGGAAACGCCCTTGCCAAATCCCACCATCTTCCCCCACCCACCGTAAAAATGATCCCATCACAACCCCTCACACGTGCCCCTGTTAGTCAAAACGGCCTGACTGTTACAAGCAGCCCGGCACACAGTAGCTCAGCACAAGCAAGACTCATAGTCCCGCGTGGGTCCAGGGCAGCGGTGTTCTATGCCATTGGGACCGAGGCTCCATCCTCTCACACTACCAGCTCATGAGCCATGGGTGCTATTCCTCCCCCGGTCCTACATCTCTAACCAGCAGATGGGAGAACAGACAGAGGACTGCTAGACAGGTCCATCCTTAGCCCACCTTCCAAAGGCCAAAAGCTCAGTCCCACTGCCCCACCTTACTGTAGCCAAAGTTCAGAAATCAGCTTTCCAGAGAGACAAGGAGGGAAACAAAGTCTATGTGATCAACATACAGTATTTTTTTCTGCTATCTACTCCTGAAGCACAGGCTTCTCTGGAGGGAAACTGAATTGATACTCTTCTGGGCATTCTCTCAGAAAATAAGCCCAATGCCATAGGATTCCATAGGTTTTGCTTCAGATCTTGTGCAGATGATGTCCCGTCTCCCCAGAATGGCAGCTGCAGGAGAAAGAAGGTGATCTGGGAGTGGGACAGAGCAGGGCCCACACCCCCAGCTTTGCCAGCTGGGCTTCTTTGGGGAAGCGCCTGTTTTGCAAGGTAGAAGTGGTTATGGAGGCAAGTTTGTGAGCTGGAGATAAGACAGCTAAATGGCGACTGGCGTGGAATTTTCTTTGCCCTCTTCCCCTTTTCTCCAGCTCTAACCCATTACCCCATGCCATTCACCCCCCGGGGCCACCAGGCACGGTAAGAGTTGAAGGTGCCAGGGAGAGAAGAGTGTTTTTCTGGCTGCTGTGGGCGTGCTGGTTTGTTTTTCAGTCCATCAACACAGCTGTGATTTGGCCATAACAATGGGTTGGAGGAGAAAGGTCAAGCTGGTCTGTGAGTGTAACTAAGCCAAGGAAAATCTGGAGACCCAAATCCCTCTCCACCACAACCAGTGCCAGCTTGATCTTTTCATTCCCGAGCCCACCCCCAGTCCACTCCCCCACACTCCAGCCCCACCTATCCAGATGGTCTGTGGATGCTGGGAGCCAAACAGTATGGGAAATCGGTGGTTTCATAAGCTCCTCCAGACTCTGTTCCTAATTGCAAACCCATTTGGGACACGTTCTGAAACAAAAGGCTTTTCACTAACTGTGAGCTCCTAGGGCAAACAAACAAATAGAAATCAGGGTTTGTGCTTTCTCTGTCCTTCTCCCCCTCACCTGTTTCCTCCTTACCCACCTTGCTTGGAAACAGTCACTGAGGAATGAAAAGCAACGCCCACCTGCGTGCCCCTGGTAATGCCACCCGTCACCTACATGTGCTGGAAGCAAGAGAATCATTGTTCTCCTAGCAACAGGACCTGCCCCAGCTGCACAGATCTGGTGCCTGGATCCCACCAACCAGCAACCGGAGGTGCGTGTGTTGCTAGGAGAACCTGAATTTGAGTCTAAATTTGCAGCCTTCTGTGCTGCCACGGCTCGATTTCAGTCGCAAACAGATGCGCACTCAGGAGCAGGATCACAGCGCTGGGCCCAACTAGGAAATCCCAGCCTTGGATGCGACTGTTAACCAGCGGATTGTACTTTTTTTTTTTTTAACTTTTCTTTTTTCCCCTTCTCTCTTGAATCTCAAATCAAGCCAACAACCATCTAAATAAATAATAATAAAGAACGGTCCCTTGGACAGTACTGACTGAGCACCCAACCCTTGTCAGCACTATCCTGGGTGCTGCAGACACAGCTGTGCAGGGAGCACACACAGACCCTGTCCTCGGGGGCTGCGTGGGTGGAGGAAGAGAGTAGTAACTCAACAGTTACACAACTGTGCAACTCCTTAGCACCCAGGGCTCTCCAAACTCACACTGCCAGTGGGAATGAGCTAGATATGCAGATGTAAACACCTGTATGTGTAGGTATTATATTCATGCATAAACAGACATATTTCAAGGAATTGCTCACACAGTTGTGGTGGCCAGCAAGCCCAAAAGTCCCTAGAGCGGGCTGTTAGCTAGAAATTCAGGAGTTAAGACTGCAGTCTTGGGGTAGAATTTCTCCTTCAGTTTTGCAATTAGGGCTTCACAGTGGGTTAGATGAGGACCATGCAAGCCATCTAGGGTAATCTTTACTTAAAGTTAACTGGATTATAGATGTTTACCCTATCTCCAAGTAAATACCTTCACAGCACCACTAGGCTATGGTTTGATTAACTGGGTCTTATAGCCTAGTCAAGGGCCATAAAACTAACCCTGGCAAATGCATCTGCAGTGTATTGAATAGTGATAAGTAAGTACAATCAAGAAATGGGGTCCCTTGGGCCGGGGATTTAGCTCAGTGGCTTAAGCGCCTGCCTGGCAAGCGCAAGGTCGTGAGTTCGATCCCCGGTACCAAAAAAAAAAAGAAATGGGGTCCCTACTGTGAGGTAAAACAAGTATGGAAACAATCTAACTATGGTTTTTGAGGTGCAACCTTTGGGAGTTAACTAAGGTTAACTGAGGCCATAAAGGTGGAGCCCTTATCCAATGGGACTGCAGATTTATGAGAAGACAGGAGGAGAGAGCAGAGCTTGGACATTATGACTGGTCACATGATGCCCTGTGCCACCCTGGGACTCTGCAGAGGGTTCCCACCAGTGAACACAACCTCACCAAATGCAGTGGCCCAATCTTAACTATATCAGCCTTCAGAGCCAGGAGCCAAATAAACCTTCATCTTTATATTACTCAATCTGTGGACCTCAGCCATAGTAACAGAAAATGGACTGGTGGTCAGGGAACCCCAGGCCAGGGGGAGAACAGCAAACCCACCCACGCAAAGAAAGAACTCAAAAGAAAAATAAATACATGAACCAGCCAAGGCACTGCGCTCACAAAGCTTCAGGCAAGTCTTGGTCCTTTAGAGGCCTGATGGGCTGCGGCTGTGCTGCATCGTACTCAAGGAAGGCACGAGGCCTTTGGTGCAGCTCAGTCGTTTTTTGCTGCAGCTGAAGCGAGCATTTACAGGCTTCCTTCCCTTCCTTCTTCACAAGGGAGTCCTGTTGCAACGGCCTCCAGGCCTGATGGATCCCTACCTCCCTCCCCTCCCTTGCTTCCCATTTGTCCCTGTCCTAATGCCGCCCTCCGGCCTTGCACCTCCAGCCCTCATCTCCTGCACTGCCTCCGGAGCCCAGCCACAGCTCCCATCCGGAAAATATCACTTTCCCAGCTTCCCTCGTGTTTCTGCCTCCGGGCCTGCTTCCCCGGCCCCAGAAGCTCTTCCATGGCATCTGCTGGCTCCCCTTCCGCATCCTTCTCAGAAAGACAAGCTCAACCACCCACAAACAGGAGCCTCCCCGCTCTTCTTTGCCCCGCGCCTATCTTTTCTGTCTTCACGTTTAGGCTAAGTTTCTTTTTCTTTGTTATCTCCTCACACCTGAATATGGCAGGCAAGGACTGTGGTTTGTGGATGTTTTAATTGTGATAAAATAATATAAAATCAACTGTCTGAAAGTGTACAAGTCAGTGGTATTTAATACAATCACAGCATTGTGCAACCATCGCTGCTTCGTACTTTCGGAACATTTTCATCACCACAGGAGACTCCAATCCCTGTAAGCAGGAACTCCCCATTCTGCCCTCCTCCAAACTCTGAAAATCACCAACCTTCTTTCTGTCTCCATGGCTGTGCCTGTTTCGGGTATTTTGCATAAAAGGAATCCGACACTATGTGGCCTTTTACATCTGCCTTCTTGCATGGAGCGTATGTTTCTGAGCGTGTCCATCTTGTAGCAGGTGTCAGAACGTCATCCTTTCCCTGGCTGAAGAGCATGCATTGTGTGGACCTGCCATCTTTATGTGTCCATTCATACACTGATGACATTTCCATTGTTCCCACCTTTCAGCACCATGAATAATATCACTGTCAATGGTTACAGTGTTCGCTTGACAGGGACTCTGTTTTGATCATTCTGTGTCCCAGACCTGCACAACAAACGGCTTGATAATTAATGGCTGTGGACAGTTTAATCTTCAGGCAAACAAACAGAAGGCAAAGCTTGGCATGTAATTCCTCTAAGCCTTTTCACCCACACCCTCTGTCGCAAGCAAGGACAGAGACCCTGTGTACACCCTCCCCATACCCACACCTCAGTGCCCCTGTGCCAACCACACCCCAGCTGGGCTCTTCCCCAGCCCTGACTCTTCAAAGGAAGCACATCTAGGCCACAGAGATAAAGGTGCCCTCCTGGATTCCCATGTAACCCCAGGTACCCCAAACAAAGCACTTTTGCCTCCAGGGAGTCTGATTGGTACACCAACAGAATGCCAGATACTTCCTTGGATGGGATAAAAATCTTAAATTCCAATGGTGAATATTAGTTTTCTAAAATTACCCTAATGGGGCCAGGGATTTAGCTCAATGGCATAAGCACCTGCCTTGCAAGTGTGAGGTCCTGAGTTCGATCCCGGTACCAAAAAATAAAATAACATAAAGTAACCCAAACAAAGTACCATAAACTGGGTGCCTTGAAACAGAGAAGAGTGTGCCCCCACAGTTCCGGAGCCTGGAAGCCTTGCAGTGCTGGACACACACCTGCCCCCACAGACTCTGTGCCACCTTCCCTCTGCCTGCACTGTTCTCTTCCTCAGAGATCTCTGTCACTCATGCTGTGCCTCAGAAGGCTTTTCCTGGTCCCGTCACCACTCCATTTCCTAGACCCCTTCTACCACCCAGTTATGCACTGGCCTGGTCATTGTCTGTCCCCTTTGCCAGAACATGAAAAACTGGCAGGCAGGGAATGTGGCCCTTTTGTCATTCACCACTTCATTCTTGGTCACCAGAGCAGGTCCTGGCTTGCAAGAGCCATTCAGTAAATTGTCACCAGTTGAAGGAAGGGGTTTCTGCTCTGAGTGTTGTCCTGAGGGTCACCAAGAGGAGGCAGGGCTTCAGCACTCCTGCTCAGGCACAGGGAAGACCCCACCAGTACTGCTGCTCCTCAGCACAGCACACCGGGAGAGCGGGGGAGGACTCGGCACCGTCTTGCCTGCTGCTCCCCTAGTCCTCGGCCCCTCCAGCCTGGGTGTGGGAAGCCAGACAGTACAAGCTGTGCATTCCTTTCCCGTGGCTGCTCTAACAAATTACCACTGACTTAGTGCTTTAAAACGACACAAAGCTTACTCTCTTGTACACAAACTTCTCTTGTCCGTGGAGAAGTCCAAAATAGTCTCATGAGGCTATCATGGTGGCATCAGCAGGGTTGGCTCTTTGCATGACTGCAGGAGGGAATCCGTGTCCTTGCCTCTTTTGGCTTCTGGCAGTGCCACCTGATTAGCTTGTGATGTCTCCTCCATCTCCAAGCGCATCCCTCCAGCTACTTCCCCATCACCTTCTGTCATCTGACTCTCCCTGGGCCCCTTTTGTGATCATTCAGGATAGACCCCTATCTCAAGCTCTTAACCACGTCTGCAAATTCCCTTTGACCCTGTGAGTATTACCAGGTTCCGGGGGTCAGGACATGGACATCTCTGGGAGTTATTATTCAGCCTACCACAGGGTGAGACATGGGACGGGCCTGTTTGCTCTTCAGCCATTGTCAGGATTGCAGACCACCTAGGTTCACAGCATCTGTAGTGTCAGACCAGTGACCCACACCCTGAGGTGCAGACTTCCTTGGAGCCCTTTCATTAGTCCCTCCCCCACCCTAGTTTTGGACTCCCCCTCTCCTACACATCCCTCAGGCTTTCCCAGGGTTCCTGAGCAGCTGCGGCCTCTAGGGCTAGCCTTTCTTCTTGGAGAGGCAGAACCAGACATGTGAAACCTTGGGAATGAATGTGCCCAAGGCCAAGATGGTGGCATTGTCTTTGAGGGTGGGAGAGGGGACTACAACTGGCAGATAAGAAGGGCATAGGCTGGTGTCTCCAAGTATTATGGTTGATACACTGTGTCAACTTGAGAAGTTTAGGAGTTTAAGAGACTCAGCAGGGAGCCAGGGTCCTTGCTTTGTAAATATCCTGAGCCTGTGCCAGAGGAGGTAAGGAGATTTTGTGAGTGCTATACTGGCCGTGGAGCGAGTGTGGCTTGGGTACAATATAAAGGAGGAAAAGAGGCTGCTCTTCCCCTTTTTTGCTCTGGCTGCTTTTGCTGGCTGCTGCCTTGAAGTGTTGCCCCAGTGCCATGCCATTCAGCCAGCTGATTATGGACTGAAACTTCTACAGTGAGCTAAATAAACCTTTCTTGCCTTCACTTAGGTTGTTGAGTATTTTATCTCAGCGATGAGAGAAAAGTAATCAAGACACCAAACAATCTTGCAGTTTTTTAATTTACTATTTTGCCTCCCATTTCTCATTCCCAGGATACATTCTGACTTTTCTCCTTATTCTCCATTCTCCCCAACTAGAGCTAGTGTCTTAGTGAGCTTTTCCATCAATGGGACACGATACCTGACACTCACAACTTAAAGGCAGGAAAGTTTATTTCAGCTCAGTTTCAGTCCGTGGCTGGCCAGCCCCAAGGCAGAACAAGATGGCATGGTGGTGCCAGCCAAGAAACAGAGTGAGAAAGGAGGAGCCCAGGGCAAGAATACACCCTTCCAGATCACACCCCTGGTGACCCACCTCCAACTAGGCCCCACCTCCTTAGGCATTCAGCCAAGGACTCCTCAGTGGATGAATTCACTGGTGAATACCTCCCACATACATGAGAATGGGGTAGGGGTGCATTCTAGATCCAAATCATAGCAGCTAGTGACACCCAAGAGCCCTGAGCACTTCCTACCAGACCAGTGCCTTGAGCAGGGAGCATTCACAGAGCCCATGCTCACTTGGTCCTCCCACTCCAACAGAGAGAGAGAGACAGAGACAGAGACAGACAGAGACAAACAGAGACAGACAGAGAGACAGAGACAGATTCTGATAGGGAGAGAGGCCAAGAACAGAAAGGCTGCCTGCCTCAGCTCTGCAGAGCCAGCCCAGAGAGCCGAGTCTCAGTTTTCTTATCTATAAGCTGCAATGGGCTATCCCCATTTGTGGTTCCCAAACTCCTGGCATAACTTGATAAAATGCCCATGATGTGTCCATAATAACTGGACAGAGAAGAAAGAGTTCATGAACACGGGAACCTCAGACTGGACAAAGAGCTGCTGCTGGAGACCAGGTCCCAACCGTCACAACTGTGTTACATAAAGAATACTCACCAGGCCTGCCCTCCATTGTCCCCCACCAGCTCCCAGTCACACCCCCAGGGAACTGCAGGAGTCTCCGGAGGTCTCATCTTACTTTGCCACAACACGGGTCAGGACTGCCTGTCCATGGGAGAAACACTCCCCTCAGTGTTCCACATCTGTGCAGGCTGTTCCCACTCAGTCTTTCAGGTAACTCTGCTCTGAGAAGCCCAGGTGGAGACAGGGCTGAGCGAGGAAGTGAGCACAAGAGAACAGAACACATCTTCTTCACAGTCACAGGGGATTCTTGGTATAATTCCTTAGCAACTACCTGCAGGCTGGTTGTGGGGGGAACATGAGATCACAGGAGGGAAGCAGTTGGAGGCCTGGAAACTACTGCTGCCCTCCCCTGCTGCCCCGTGAGGTGGCCTCACGCAAGTCCCCTTCAGTCCCTTAGGGTGAGTCCTAATTAAAAGTTGTAGCCACTGGCCGTCCTCCCTCAGAGAATCAAACACAAGGATGTGTGTGAGGGAGGGACACCTTAAACAATGCAGAACACCACTCACATACAAACAACAAAGAATAAAGACACAAAGCAAAATAATTGGTGAGGCAGTGTGCTTGTTTCCTGGGGCTGCCAAAGCAAAGCACCACAGATTGGGTGACTTAAAACAACAGAAATTGATTGTCTTCCAATTCTGGAAGCCAGAAGCTGAAGTCAAGTTGTCTTCTGAAGGTGATGGGGAAGGAACTATTCAACCTCTCTCCCAGCTTCTGGCAACCTCAGGCAACCATAGGCTCATGGCCACATTGCTTCATTCCCCCGTGTTTACAGGCTATTCTTCCTGTGTCTCCACATCATCCTCCCTGTTTGTCTGTGCCGAATGTCCCCTTTATGAGGACACCAGTCTGGATTAAGGACTATCCTAAGGATTTTATTTTCATTGTAAAGATTTGTACTAATGATGTACATAATGATGACATTCACTGTGAGACGCTGGTCCATATACATGACACATCTTTATTCCTTCCTCTCTCATCACCTCCCCACTCTCCTCCCTCCCTGCTATCATTTGGTTCCTCTCCCTTTTGCAAACTTTCTCTCCCCTTATGTTTATTATCTCTTTTATTTGCTCTTTCATTTACTTATACTTCTCCAGAAAGAATGGCCAGGATGAAGAAAACTACCAACAACAAATGCTGGAGAGGCTGCGGGGGGAAAAGGAACTCTTCTACACTGTTGGTGGGAGTGTAGACTGGTGCAACCACTGTGGAGGTCGGTCTGGAGGTTTCTCAAAAAGCTGGGTCTGGAGGTCCCATTTGACCCAGCTATTCCACTTCCAGGCATGTTTCCAGAAGAACTGAAAACATACCACAGTGATATATATATGCACCCATGTTTATAGCAGCACAATTTGTAATAGCCAGATCTTGGAAACAACCTAAGTGCCCATCAACTGAGGAATGGATAAAAAAGTTATGGTACTTTTATATAATGGAGTACTACTCAGCTATAAAGAATGATCACATTGAGATATTTATAAATAAATGGATGCAACTTGAGACCATACTCATAAGTGAAATAAATCAAACTCACATGTATAAATACCATATAGACTCCCTAGTATAAGAAATGAGAAGAGTACATAAGATTGTATGGTAATCATGGTTCCCTATTATATTGCTTTGAAGCCTTATAATGTTTTCATTCATTGGTTGGAATGGTTTTTTTATGTTTTGTTTGATTTTATTATGTATGATGGTATCAACAGCCACTTTGAAGAAAACAAGACATTATGGCAGCCATTGCTGATTTAATATTATCTTGTTTTGAGGTCCTACCATGCTTTTGTCCTTCTATTTCCATTGGTTCTATCATGTTGTGTCTTACTGGATTTTAATGTGTGATAGTATAAAAAAATTTATGGAAAATGAGATAGTATAGAAGCCATTGTTTATTTTCTGTTACTCGGTTTTGAATGTCCTGTAATACTTTCATTCTTCTGAATGGTTTTATACTATTTTGTTATGTTTGATATTATTGTGTGTGAAGGTATGCTCAACTACTTCAAAGAAAGAGACATTATGATACTGTTAATATCCAGTTGTCTTCTTGTGAAGTGCTGTGTTGTTTGCATTGTTCTGTCCTGATTTGTTTTGTTCTGTCCTCTTTTGTTTTATTCTCTTTAAAATAAAATAAATAAAAAATATAAATAGGAAAAAAATTATACTTTAGGTTTTCCATATAAGAGAAACCATGTAAAAAACATATAAGAAACTATGTCATACATAAGCTTGTGTGTAATTTATTTCATTTAACATTACGATTCAAAGTGCATTCATTTTCCTATAAATAACTCAAGTTCATCCTCCTTTATCACAGAGTAGTACTGTGTTATGTATAAATATTACATTTTCTTTATCTATTCATTTTTTGACAGACATGTAAGCAGCTTCCGAGATTTAGCTAATTTGAGTTGTGTTGCTATAAACCTGGGTATACATACATTATTATAATATGATGTTTTTAATCCCCTTGGGAAGATACCTAGAAGGGGAGCATCTGGGCTGAGCAGGATTTCTATTTTTAGTTCTTCAGTGAATCGTCGTACTGATTTGCAGAGTGGTTGTACTACTTTACATTCCCCAAAATATAAGAGGTTCCTTTTTCCCCAAAACCCCACCAACATTTTTTATGGTTTGATTTCTTGATGATGGCCATTCTTTCTAGAGTAAGATGGAGTCTCAGTGTTGTTCTGTAACAGAAAATCACCTGCCCGCCCTGGTCAATCTCTTAGTTACCCAGGTAACAGTTCCTGTTACTTCTGTCTCCTAGAAATGGATGGTCACTGTGATACAAAACTGGTCACTATGATATGTACAAGAACCAATCCATAACTGCCAAATACTCTTGTTTCTGTACTTCCTGCTTGCTTATCCCAGTATGCCACAAATGACCAAGGATCAGGGCCTGATATGTAGGAATTTTCCTGATTAGTACCTGTCAATGTAAAATAAATCTGTCTCCAAAGCCTGTGTGTCATTTTGGTGTTTCTGCTTGCTGCTGTTACAGTTTTAACTTGCATTCCTCTAATGGCCAGAGATGTTGAACTTTTTTTTTTCATTTATTTATTGACCATTTGTACTTCTGCAAAGTGTCTATTCATTTGACCTACTCATCTTTGGACTGGGTCTTCTATTTTGGACAGACTCACCTTTTTCAGTTCTTTATATATTCTAGATATTAGTTCCCTATCCAAGGTGTAGCTGGAAATTTTTTACCCATTCTGTATGCTGTCTTTTCACTCTGTTGGCTGTTTCCGTTGCTGTACGGAAGCTTTTCAATTTAATACAATTCTATTTGTTCATTGTTGTTGCTTCTTGTCCAACCAGGGTTCTGTTCAAAAGTCCTTGCCTAGACCCCAGACTCTGAGGGTTTTACCTATCTTGTAGCAGATGCTTCCTGTTTTAATATTTAGACCTATGACCTTATTCTTAATTATCTCTGTAAACACTTTTTCTAAGTAAGTTTGTTGCAGGCAACTGAGTTAGTTAGAAATATTATAGGCAGTGAGACAAGGCTAGGTCTTCAAAGGAGCCAGTGTAGATACCTTACAACTGTGGGGGAGACAGACACCTCCTGCTGTGGGCCAGGGCCTCAAGACAAAAGATCAAACAAATGCATCCACATCCTAAGGACTGATTTCTAATTAGTTCCCTAATACTCTGAGGAAGCCTGGAGTCACCATTCCATCCCCCTAGGGAAGAGTCACAGCTCTAAGAATGCCCGCTTCCTACATGCCTTGCTTTCCCATTTGTCCCCAATGTAATCAATTTTACCTGAACTATTGATCTTATTGGCTAACTATAGTTATGTCCCACCTTATGCCCATCTGCTTTGTGAGTTTCCAGTCTTCCCCTACCTTGAACCCATCTCGCCCCATGATTTTGCTCTATAAAAGTCCCTGAAAAAGACAGAGTCCTTGGCAACCTGCTCAGGACCCCTTCTGTCTCTCTTCAGACAGAAGCTTTCTTTCTTTCAATAAATATATTCTACTCTTCACCTCTGTTGTTCCTAAAATTCATTCTTCAATTTTAGAGAACACGAACTCATGGACATAATAAATTGGGAGTTTCATTCCCCTATATCAAGTTCACATTCTGAGATACTGGGGAGACAAAACTCAATAGGCAGAGAATAGCAAATTTTTTCCGTAAAGGGCAATGTGGTAAATATTTAGACTTGTGAGACATACCTTCTCTGTCATTACTACACAACTCTGCTACTATAGCACAAAAGCAGCTACATACAATGTGTAAGTGAAAGAGCATGGTTTATTCCAATAAAACTTTATTCACAAAAATAGGCAGTGCTCTAATTTGGCTTGCAGTCTATAGTTGACCAATTCCTTGGTTAGAAGACAAAGTTTTTAAAATAAGAATAACAAGTTTATGTAGCCTTTCTGGGCAAGGGGACCTAGCTAGTGAAATAAAGATCAGGACAAAATATGAGTCCCTAGAAGACTCTTTGAGTGTAAAGTCATGGATTCCAAATGAGGGCAAGAGACAGAGTGTAAAAAGAAAAAATTAAAAAAGAAGAAGGAAAAAAAAGAGAGACAGAATCTAGAAAGATGTGCCACACCACACATGCTGCCCAGCCATAGACCCTGGGCACCAACTTACGGGTGAGGGTTCCAAGAAACAGAAAGACCGAGGGTTTTGAAAAGACTCATAAACCCAGACACATAATAATCAAGTTCCCAGAAATTCAATATAAGAACAGAATATTAAAAGCCATCAAAGAAAAGAAACAGATCACCTATAAAGGAAAACCCATCAAAATCACGGCAGACTTCTCGACACAGACCATCAGGTCAAGAAGAGCTTGGAGTCAAGTAATTCAAGTCCTGAAGGAGAACAATCTCCAGCCCAGATTGGTGTATCCTGCAAAACTCTCTCTAGAAATTAATGGAGAAAAAAGATGCTTCCATGACAAAGAGGAGCTAGGAGAATTTGTGACCACCAGTCCAACCCTACAAAAAATACTGAAGGACATTCTAGGGAGAGAGAACAAGAACACGAGCATTTCAGGAACAGTGGCAGAGA